>JBBPCZ010024008.1:0-14214 GCA_037974445.1 Brycinus macrolepidotus
GTGTGTGTGTGTGTGTGTGTGTGTGTGTGTGTGTGTGTGTGTGGATGTGTATGCAAGAAATGTCCTCACACTTCTAACAGCGCTACAGAGACATCAGCACATAACGTCACCCTGAACTCAACGGCCTCAAAGTGCATAAGTATGTGTGTGAATTTCTGTGTGTGTGTGTGTGTGTGTGTGTGTGTGTGTGTGTGTGTGTGTGTGTGTGTGTGTGTGTGTGTGAAGTTCTGTGTGTGTGTGTGTATGCTTGTTTTTATGTGTGGGCCATTTTAAAAATGCGTAGTTAGTTGCAGATGTTCTGGAAAGGAGCAGGACCCTTTAAAGGGTCATCGACAATATTACACTCATCCCTTGATCCTGATGGTCAGGCAGGAAGGCCAGACTGCCTTACTAATCCCCAGTTTAAATGTATTGCCTCAGCAGTTTGTCTTAATCAGGTAAGGACACAAGCTGTGAGAAATTCTGTTGTAAATGTTTATCAGTGAGTGGAAACATGACACATAACATGTACTTAGCTCTCACTCTCTCTCTCTCTCTGTTCTTTCTCTATCTCTCTGTCTCTTTCTCTCTCTCTCTCTCTCTTTCTCTCTCACTATGTCTCTCTCTCGCTCTCTTTCTCTTTCTCTATGTCCATATTTCTCTCAATGTCTCTCTGTCTCTCTCTGTTTCTCTCTGTGTCTCTCTCGCAGTTCAGTTCAATTCAAGGTGCTTTAATGGCATGACAAATTAAGGAACATTTGTATTACCAAAGCCTGCGTTGTAGAATTCAAGAACATTACAGGGCCGAGCGTTAAACGAATGACCATTAAAATCTCACAGTCTCTCTCGCTCTGCCCCTCTGTATGTCTCTCTTTCTCTATATGTCTATGTATTTCTCTCCCAAACCTCATCCCTACCCCAGATGCATTCACACCTCTTAGATGAGCAAACTCTGCATAAAATTGTTGTTAATATATAAAGTGACCATTTTTGTCATGTGTGAACACACCAAAGCACACAGTGTGAATTCTCTGCATTTAACCCATTCACCAAGTGAAGCATCCAGCTTTCCATTAATGTCATGATCATTTCTAGAGCTCACTGAGATTCTTCCTTCCCATTCATCTGATTGATCAAAAAAAAATGTTGACATAGGCCACTCGAGGCTAGTTCGCGCTGGACTCAACAGTTCTCACTCCATCTGGCAAAAATCAGTGAGCAAAACGTGTGAAAGCAGTAGAAAAAAGGCCACTTGGTCTGCAAAAAACATGTCCAGTGTAAACGTTTGCCCTATTGCACCATAAAATAGCCCACCATCATTGGTTGCATCGGTCAAAGTTCAGTAACACATTATAACAGTAGCTTTCACACATCATTAGAACAACACAGCTACTAGATACGTAAACTTTGATACTGATGAGTGTGTCCCCCTCACTACTATATCCCTGGCCTCATTGTCCACTTATGATCAAAACACAGATGTCATCACCAGGTATGAACAGGGCCAGTGTTTCAAACAAGGACCTTACAGTTAGCTGGTAGACATACAGTGATGTGAAGTAGCTTTTTAACAGGATCTGGCAGCCTGAGTTAATACGTGACAGTAGGTTAATAGGAGCTTGTATGGCCAGACTAGGGGCTATTTTTGCAGGTTGACCACTTTAATCTGAGGCCCTTTCAGTCTCACATACAGTACTGTGCAATGTCTTGCAATGCAAATTGTTTGAAGTCATTTTTCTCAGTGTGTGATAAAGTGTCTTTCTGCCAGTAAAGTTAACATTAGAATAAATGCAAACAAACAAGAAAGCAGTAAAAAGTATCATGATTAGTTTTGTTTGTAAAAAGTAGTTGATATTGTGTGAGCTGGTGAGGAGAACACAGGTTCGGTTCCAGATTCCTCCTCGGTTCCTCCAGCCGTTGTCTGGATTTGTGAAACTCCATCAGCAGCTCCTGCTTTAATTTAATGAAGGACTGATTGAGTCAAACCAGGTTTCTGATGGAAACTACGCGTAATACTGAACTTCCACAAGGAACACACTGATATACTGAACATAACATCACTATTTAGTGTAGAATGTTACTTGTCATTTTTCTTTTTAGTTTTATTTAGTATATTTAGTAATATTAATGTGAAAAAGCACAGACTACTCATCTAAACAGTTTTTAAATATTATTTTTGTAGATGCCTAAGACTTTCACACAGTGTGAAAGTTTAAGTGCATGCCTACCAGTCAAAAGTTTTTGCACACCACAGGTTTTTACCACTTGCTCATTTATTTCATAAACTACAGATTTTTTAAAACAAGTTTCTTTTATAACGAGTCAAATTCTAGACTGTCCTTTAACTTTAAATGCACTCGTTAACGGTTTCATCACTTAATAGCTCGTTAGATATCTAAAACTTGTCAGGTGATCCACATTATAATTGTGATTATAGTAGGTGGCTGTACGTAGGTCAGTAGTTATGAATGAAAAAATAACATTTTCTGGCTAATAAAGGTACTCAAATGGTGAATATGCTGTAAATTTATTTGTGAGCAAGGAATATTGAGTGTATTTTTAATAACTATTACTGGTATAACTTTTGACTGGTAGCGTATGTAATTGTGTGTGTGTGTATGGGTGGGAGAGGTGTGTGTGGGGTGTGTCCCTGTCCTGGTGCTGCTGACTTTGACCTAAGCTGGCAGAATGTTCCAGGACCAGTCCTTTGGTGTAAACCCAGATGGGAAGAGTACTATGAAATATTCACACAAAACATGGAACACAACCTGGAACACTCAGTTCCGCTGCGCAGATTCTGTCAGACGCTGTGTCTTCAGATGACCCTGGTCTGTTTTATAGGTGCTGTACTGTATTTAACCTCTCTCTGTCTCTCTGTTGCTGTTTTCCCACCCAGACATCAATGAGTGCCAGCTGCAAGGAGTGTGTCCCAACGGGAACTGCATCAACACCATGGGCAGCTACAGGTGCCTGTGTAAACCTGGCTTTATACCGGATGCCACACTGACCACCTGCTACCGTGAGTTCTCTTCTCTTCTCTTCTCTTCTCTTCTCTTTTTATTTCCTTCTCTTCTCTTCTCTTCTCTTCTCGTCACTTCTCTTCTCTTTTTATTTCCTTCTCTTCTCTTCTCTTCTCTTCTCTTCTCTTCTCGTCACTTCTCTTCTCTTCTCTTCTCTTCTCTTCTCTTCTCTTCTCTTCTCTTCTCTTCTCATCTCTTCTCTTCTCTTCTCTTCAGCTTTATTCACAAACAGGCCGTTGTTTGTGTGGAGTTTTCATTATGAATATGACTGTCCTGATCATTAAATAATGATTTTTCCATCATTGCATTAAATAATGAGTCTTGCAGTGAGAACCTCTCTTACAGTGAGAGCCTCTCTCCCTCTTCATTGCGTTTGGGTGTGTTGAAGCAGCTGTCATGTAGAGGTGATACTTTGGAGCGAGAAGCATATTCAAACGCTTGCAGATGATTGTTGTGTGGCAGTCTGAATCATCTGAGTGCAGAATCAAATACTCGATCACAAAGCAGCCAGAGAGACGCCCGCTCTCCGCACGAATACACACACACACACACACACGGAGACACATGCACAGCAGTAACCTGAGTACGCTCTCCGTGTCTCCCTGATGAATATTAAACGCAGCAGATGTTATATCGGCGTTGAAGAGTGTTTTGGAAGTGCCAGATGACAGTTTTGGAACGGGCCGTCCTGACCTTTTGTTCCGACGAGGATGAAAAGAAACTTTCTCTTTTCTTTCTCCTCAGCTTTTGCTGTTTCTCTGTGTGTGCGGATGTAGCGTGCAGAGATGGGTTTTTTAACACTTGTCCTCTGAAACAGAAGCGAATCAACTTAAAGTGATTGTCTGGTGGAAAATCGAATTCACACAGCTTTCCTCTTATCCCAGTCCAGCAGGATGTATTTTGTGTCTGAAGTATGCTTTTTTAGTTTTTCCCTTTGCTCTTACCTTCCCAATTTCCTATTTAGCCTAACTGGCCAATTCCTACCCACTAACTAGGTCTCCCCCATCACACAATGCCTTGCATCATGCTTCTTGCACCATGCAGTATCACTGACCTGCTCAGTGCGCTTGGAGGAGAACACTAACATCACCTTACAAAAACCCACATTGGCTTAAAATTAAACTGAGTGATTGGAAGGGGAATGAAACCCACCCAGAGAGACCAAGGCTAGTTATGCTCTCTTAGACAGGTCATGAATGGCTGTGGCATCACCAGAGGTCAATGATGATAGAGCCAATGCTTAGACGGTAGAACCACTTGGGTTTTATTGCTTGTTTTAAAGGATATCAGTACAGTGTGTCAGAAACCACATGTGCAAGTCCATTTGAGATTACTTAACATGGTTTGAGGCATCCCCCAATTTAGATGTGTCTACAGGAACCATGCTGTGCCTAAACTGTACTGCAATGGCACGGGACTTTCCAGTGTCTCTCAGCCCAGTAACTGTGTTTCTGACACATTAGCAGCACAATTCTCTCCCCACAGTTTATGTCCAGTCATCCCAAAACCGCGTCCATGGAGTCGAACCTTCGCCTTTCTCTTAGCGTTAGAAAACTCCCACTGAAATTTCTTGAGCCCAAATGGTAGTCCGTTTGTTGTCATGACATTTCAACTAATCAAAACGCATTCAGCGAGGGCGAGGCCAGTTATGCACTCTTGGACTCCCATTCAAGGGATGGCGTTGGCATCATTGGGGATCAAATTTGTGATCTCCTGATGATAGCTGCGGCCCTTGGGAGCTCCACATGCTCACGTTTACACAGGAATCAAGTGTATTTTTGTGAATTTCCTCAAGAGTAGATATTCGGTATATATTCAGAAATGAAGGAGCTGTTGGCCAGTCATGCTGAGGATATTAACGGGGCTTTCAGGGCAGATATGAACCTGATAAAATATTGTTTAACGGTTTGCTGGTTTGAATGGCACAGAGCTTGAATATTGTTGGTAAATGTATACCAGTAATATAACGGGACGTTACTGTAAAAGCACTATAAAACATGCAATTTGGTCACCTGTGAGCTGCAATAGTATTGTAGTTCAAAAATGAAGAGGCAAACTTTTGACACCAAAGACATCTTGGCTGATGGAGTTCGTCTGGGATAAGTAGAAAATTGTGTAAATGATTTAATGCCACTTTAATGCTAATACATGCTAATGCTAATAAAAACAAATGTGAGCATGTTTCCTCTTGTTAATAACTGCACTAACAGAAGCTTCAGAAGAATGTCCTTCGTGATGTTTTTTGTGCCTGTAATCTGTTCAGAGCAGTCAGATCGACATATCACACCCAAGCACCCTTTCTGGTCTGCACGTTTCTGCACTGCCTGGCTCGAATAAGTGCATGACCGCTGCCGCTTGGCTGGCGTGGATGCATGTCCCATCCTGATTAGGGTTATGGGCCAAAATTCTATTCAGTACTCTGCAGCAGTTCACCCATTGGGGGATATTTCACGAAGCAGGACTTTTTAATAAGCTGAAACAACAGCATTGAAATTACAGAAAAGTATAACAAACACATGGTCTGGTAGTTTAGCATGTCCATGGCTATGTGACATCAACATAAACTAGGGCCATTGTTTAAAGGGGAATTTTTCAAATATCTGCGTATTCCAGTGATTGAGATGTAAACAGAGTTATTCAGAGTGGTTTGATGTGAAATGGTGCAATAAATGTAGAACCTTACTGATCCAGTTTCTGTGTAATAGTGGTGAATGGAACCAGGGGTTGCAATGTCAACAACACAAATAAACCATTTTATTTATTATCCAGAACTTCCAGCGTGCCTTCTGTTTATACATGTACTATAGATGTTGGTAAAATAGTTGTAAATCTGGAAAAAATGGTTTTCGTGTATATATTTGCTATGAATCAGTAAAAAGGGTAAAGTAAAGTGACCATTTGTCATACGTAAACATGCCACAGCACACAGTATGAACAGCATGAAATGTGAACAGTAGTACATTTTAGGCTAAATCCTTCTTAAAACTATAATAAAACATCTCAGGCACCAGGTAATATATTCATTACCATTTCATGTAATAGCTTTCTGTAAGGGAGCTTTCTTGTAGAAGCATTCACTTAATTGGTTGTGTGATTCCATTCACTACTGCTGGGATAATTTCTTATTCAGTTTCTCTAGACCAGAGCATTTCACATCAAATCACTCTGCATGACTTTGTTTACGTCTTAACCATTCAAATATGCAGAAATGTAAACTGATGTAATAACATTAGTTATGATAGCATTTCACTACCTTGCTTGTTTACCTTGAATACTTCGGATGACCACGAATTTGTGATGGACTTCACTAGAATCCAACACCAAAGGTTTCACAAGTTGTCCCCAACTGTGTATTCTCAATACAAAACCACATCTGGTCCTGGAGCATCATTGCTAGACTAGCTAATGTTATGGTGGTTCACTCTTTACACTGTTGATCTGATCATGATTAAACACAGTGACCAGCATTTACTAACCCAGAGCTGTGAAAGAGAGCAGAAGGTCGAAATGGTAATTGCCATTGCTCTTCAAGATGAAAATGAGGATTGTCCAGTATTACTGTATTGGGCAGCCGTGCAGTTAACTCGCTATCTAGTGAACTGAAGTTATCTTCCCAGCTCTTTAAGATAAAAATGAGGATTGTCCAGTACAACTGTTCCCAGCCTCTACTAGACAGGGCTGAATGTATCCAGGTAACTGAGAAATCCTCTTCTGTGAAATACTCCCAGGATTAAGAAGGAGGAAAGCTAATATAGGCAACTGAATGCATAAGAATCTAGAAAGCATCTTGGATCAAGGTTGGCCCTCTTTGATCCATTCTCAAGGTTTAAATGTCCAAATCTGATCTCAGATCAGCAGTCCTACTCTCAGCTGTTCCGTACGTTTGAGCCGTGAGCTGAATGAGTATAATCGTGTTTTGGCTGAAACTGACCACTAGTCTGCCTTCAGCACTAAATCAGCAGCTAATCCAGTGCATTATACACTCACTCACTACTTTATTAGAAACCCCAGCCTTGTACTTCCACTCCAAAGGCCTTATAGGTCTCATAGTCCACCTGTTGGTAACCCCCCTTCTATTCCGTTGACCGGCTTCTAGCCATAGGACCACTGCTATTATTTGGGTAATGGGCCATTCTCAGTACAGCATTGACACTTAATTGGTAGTGGTCATGGCAGTGTGTGGTCCTTGAACAAGTGTGTCAGGCACAGTGATATTGCTGGGGGTTTTACACACTTCAGTGTCACTGCTAGGTCTACCAACCAAGAAAAAAGCTATAGTCACTACCTGTACACCAGAAAGATGGGTGCAAGGTGCAAGGTGGGTTTCTAAAAATATTGGTCGGTGTATAACCCCAACATTCAAATTCTAAACCGTATCAGCATTATGGCACACTGGCAATTAGACTCTTGACTGTCTGAATCTCTCGTGGCTCCCTACTCCCACTATAGTGTGCACTACTTAGGTCATGAAATAACAGTTTCTACACAGAAACATGTCTAACAGAAAGCCAAGCTTGTTCAGACCAATCTTCAAGATTCCCCCTCTAGCTCTTAGAGCACTATTTTGGAGCAGTAGCTTTATGAGCTACAAAGGGAACAGGGAGCCATTTGAGATTTAACCTTTATTAAACTGCATATGTGCTGATTCATGGCTTTCTCTTATTGACGTATGACTCTGAATCTGTGTGTTGTATGTGCATGCTTTCTGGAACCCTGCTTCGCTAGTCATGCTGATGGCTTTGCATGGCGCTGTTGGTGTGTGTGCATCACAGGATCTTTGTAGGTGATCTACGCTTTCCTGGACTTCACCCGGGTAGTTCTTGCACATTACAGTGGAACGTTGTGTAAATGACTGTAGCTCACAGTAGATGTAGTATAGTAATAGCAATAGCAATGTAAGTTGTGGGACTGCACTGCTTCTTTCAAACACTGAGGCACATGGTGAAGGGAATCTCTCTCTCTCTCTCTCTTTTTCCATGTTAATGTCTCCTGCCATGCACCCCTCTCCCTCCCTCTTTCTCCCCTCCCACCTTCTCTCTTTTCTCCCTCCCTTTCTCTCACTCTATTTCCCCTCCCTCCTCCTCCCATCCTCCTTCCCTTCTCCCCTCTCTCATGCCCTTTCTCTGTTGTTCCCTCCCTTGGTTTCTCCTTTTCCCTTTCACCTGTGTTCCTTCCCACTCTCCCTTTTTTACTCTTTCCCTCCCTCCCTCATTCCCTCCTTCGTTCCCTGCATTGTTTCCTACTTCCCTTGCCCTCCACCTGTCTCTTCCTCTGTCATCCTTTATTCCCTTCTTTCCCCTTCCCTGCCTCCCTAACTCACTTTCTCATTCCCTCTCTCTCTAATATCCTCTCTCCCTAACTTTTTTCCTCCAACTCTCACCTTCCTCCATCATTCCCTCTCTCCCTACCTTGGTTCCACATTCCCTTGTTTCCTACCTCATTCCCTGACTCTCTTCCTCTTTCCTTCCCTCCCTGCCTATGTCTCTCCATCCCTGACTCCCTTGTTCCCTCTGACTCCCCTTTATCCCATTCCTCCCTTGTTTCCTCCCTGTCTTGTTCCCTTTCCCTTCTTCTCTTTCTCCCCTCTACCTCCCTCATTCCCTACCACCCTCATTTCATCTATCCTTCGATGGCCTGACTCCCTCCCTTTCTCCCTTCCCCCCTGTCCTGCTCTCTGCTGGCCCTGTAGCTGAGGCTCCTCAGGTGCGCGAGGAGAGGGGCGCATGTTTCCGTCTGGTCGGCCCGGGTGCTCAGTGTTTGCACCCAGTCTCCACTCAGCTGAGTAAGCAGCTCTGCTGTTGCAGCGTGGGGAAAGCCTGGGGCCCACACTGTGACCACTGCCCCCTGCCTGGGACAGGTAAGCTCCTGCGGGACTCAGACCACCACCCACCCTTTTCTCGGGTCTGGTTCAATCCCTCCACTCTTCTACCTTCTCCTGTTCTCTCCCACCACCCACACCGCTGTCGTCTGTCTGCATGCGTGTGCTGCCGCTCTGCTATGTAGATGCTTCTACACGCCATCACACTGGTTTTAGTGTCACCACCACCACTTTTTCATAAAGGCATGCATTCGTTCCTTGTCCATGTCCACTGTATGTGTGTGTGTTTAGGTCTGTTTTAATGTATTTATTGAAGTATCTTTAACTGTCTTTGTAAACATTTAATGCCGTATCATAAGCACTTACAATATATTATATATATGATTCTCTGAACCCCTTAAACAGGTAAGAATAATGTTTTTTTTAATGGATGTCATATTTTTCATTTCTTTTTATATCACTGGGATAATGGTCCGTCATTTTTTCGTTGTCTTATTTTAATGACAATTTTAAAGGACAACTTCAACAGTATCTCAAAACTTTTCTGTGATTTGTTTGTTGTAAATAAAGTAATTCATAGTGGTTTGATGTTAAGGGTTTAATTGTAGCTGACTGTGCTCTTTACTGTCGTGGTGAATGGAACCAGGGGTCACAATGTCTACAATGAAATTTTTATTCCTATTGCCATTTTAGGTGCTATCAAGTGATCAGTGCAGCTACACATGTCTTTTGAACTTTTATATATAATGTTGATGATGGTAAAATAGTGGCAAACCAAAAAAAAAAAAAAGTGCCATGAAAAATATGTTTTTAGGCCAGAATAATTTCTCAGAGTTATTGTGTCTCAGGCATCAGACGGTGTGTTTGTAGCTTTTCATATAAAAACTCTCTGTGAGGGAACTTTTAGCAAACGAACACTTCAGACGTCTGGTTCCATTCACCACAACTGTGAACAGTTTACTTGGAGAGTTTCTCTAGAACGGACTATTCCACCTCAAACCTCTCTGAATTACTTTGTTTACATTTTAACAACTAAACTGGGCAGAAATGCAGATCCCTTATGAAACTGCCATCATATTTAATCAGGTAATTTCAGCGAATTTTGTTCCTTCGGCTAATAATAATAGTTAGCTAACATCTTCCTACCGTGGTAGCCAGTATTAATATGTTGTTCATGTTTGACTCCGCAGGAACACACACACACATGCACACACACGCACACAAAGCAAGTGTGATTCTTTTTACAATTATATCCATTCCTCGTTTCCAATTATGGTTTTGCTGTTTAAAAGAGGAAACTCTGTGTTTGCAAAGTGCTAGACGCTGTTGTGTTTGGCACCTTCTTTTCATCTGCTGGATGCAGAACAAACGAGCCTTGACGTTTCCACACCCTTCATCTGCTCACTGGTGGGAGTCTCTGTTTGGTCTTATTACAAAAGATCAACTTTGTGCTTGAACCGAAAACATTCTCCAGAAATCAGAGCAATGCAGTGGGAGTAAAGCCCAACAGAAACACTCATCTGGAGCTATGATGGGTCAGGATGCTCACAATGTTGTGATACTGATTAACGAACGATACACTATATGTCCAGAAGTCTGTAGACACCTGCTTAGGAAAATGTCTTTTGAAATTAAGGATATTAATGGGGGAGTTCGACCCCCTTAACTACAGTAACAGTCTCTACTCTTCTGGGAAAGCTGTATAGTAGATGTTGGAACATTGCAGAGCATTTCATTGCATTCAGCCACATGAGCATCGTTAAGGTCAGGTACTAATGTTAATGTTAGTTCTGGATCACAAACACCACTCCAACTCGTCCCATAGAAAACACAGTTCCACTGTCCCACAGCCCAATGTTGCAGTGCTTTATAGCCCTCTGGTCAATGCTAGGCACTGGGCGTCATCATCTTAGGCTCATGTGTGGCTTCTCCTGAGTGTCCATTTCTATTGGTCAGTGCTTTTCTATGGACGATATACTGATTATATGCTTATACTGAACAGCTGTATCAACTATGGAAGCACTTACAAAGCATTTGTATGGAGGACTGATCTCAAATCAGATTCCTCAGTATTTATGGGGGTCATTGTCACAAAAACTGATTCTAGACCAACACTGGTTTGTGAAAACACCCTGTCGTTTAAAAAGGCTGTGTTCGATCACTCAAGTCCGAGTCCTAAACCACATCCACAAATCTGCACCACCTTAATGAAGAGCTGGATGCCATTTGAGATAGGTTTTGAATATATATTTACAGAAAAGATGGGTAACTATTGACTTCTAGTGTTCACTACATCTGGAGTAAGAAGTAAAAGTAGAAAACCTTTTCCTGTAACTATTTAGTGAGTGTCTGGATATATTTGGACATATGGTGTATATTGTTCTGCCCTATGTCCAGTAGGTAATTTGTTATTGCGAGGGATGGGACAGTCCCCCTGCTTTCAACTCAGTACGTGAAGGCGGGTTAACAAGGGGGATACATTTTGATTATTTTGCTAACAGCTGGTGTGACTTCCCCTCATTCCCATTCAAATCTCCTACTAGATATATCCACTCTATATCCCAAGAAAAGACCCTATAAAAATCAAAAATCACATCATAGTCCCAAACAAACAATACTGGTTCTTTTTAAATGGTTGGGTGAAGTTGAATGGGTTTCCTACTCCCCATTGCTTCCAAACTTACTGTTCAGACCATAATTCCAAAATGACCGTTGTCCTGTCTTACGTTTGGGCCTGTTTCCAGTCCAAAAAAAAAGACACCCTACTCCCTTCCCCTACTCTCTTCCACTTTGGAATCCAGGGCACTGGAAGTCTGTGCAGTACTGTGCAAAAGTCAGAGATCGCCCTTTTGTTCATTTAATTTCCATTCAGAACAGATATTAATTACAAGTTATGCATTTTCCAGTGTCAGGATATATGTAACAGCAGAGAACAACTATATTTAATATGTAATCTGTCAGTGTTAAATTTGTCCACTCTCTCCTTTTCTGCCCCCTGCTTGAACACCTCTGTTTTTCCACTCCTAAGTTCAGAGCAGCTTTGGCATGAGCTATATAGTCAAGTTTATCTATATAGCCTATACAGGAATAGAATAAAAATATTAAGCATAAAAATAGTAGGAAGTAAAAAAAAATAATAATAAAAGAATACATAGAAAATCAATAAAAGACGATTAAGTGTGATGGAAGTGCAGAAGTTTAAAAGAAGGCAAAGGAGAATAATGCAGTTTTTAGAAGCTTTTTAAAGCTACAGTTGGTCGAAAACATGGTTTCAACAGAGAGGTTGGAGACAAGAGAGAGAGGCGGCTGCACATTGGAAAAGCACAGACCTCCCGTGGCTTTGGGAAGTGAGGGGAACAGGCAATGACATATTTTTCAACAGTGCACTTCATGAACATTGTCTCCATGTGTCTCTCAGCTGCTTTTAAGGAAATTTGTCCCGGCGGCATGGGCTACCATGTCACCACTCCATACGTCTACAAGCCCAAACCTCCCCCGGCCAACCCTCACAGCCAGCCAGACAGCCATGGGCCGGCCAAACCCACCATCAGGCACCAGGAGCCCATCCCAGGGGTCCTACCCCTGCCCCTCCCCACCCTGCGGCAGCCCGTGGAGGCTTTCAGCTTCACTGAGAGACAGCTGCCCGTTGTACCAGGTGAGCGTCAAGCACTGCATGTAAAGCAATAAGAAAGGAAATAAATAACAAAGTCAGAGTTACAGGGCATACAGTAATGGCTTTTAACCTTTTGTGTGCTTATTGTGTAGTTATTAATCGTAATACATATCTAGTAATTAAAAGGTATTATTCGGCAACTGCAACACATCCAGCTGCCCTTTGCGTTGTGTAAAAATTTAATGATGGATGAACCAAAAGAAATAGTGCAAATGTTCATTAATAAAGCAATTAACCATGTTTGTTGCTGTGATTTCATCAAAAGTAATGGTGTTATCAGGCTCGACACAAAGTGAAGTTAAGCCCCTTTAAACATAAAACATGATAAAATTCCCAATTCAGTAAATAATTTATTATTAATAATATTTACGATTTCTTCCACTTTATTAGTTGGTTTAGAGTATCTCATCCTGGACAAATTGTGCAGTGTTTAGGTGTAAAAGGCAGAGTTTCATCTGTTGTCTTCTATTCTATAATTCACCTCCATTGGCTGTTTATTCTTTCCAAGCACGACTGAATGAAGTAAAAGTGGGACTACCATACAAACATGGCCAAAAAACAGACATGTCTAACTTAAGTCAGATCTAACTTAAAGACAGACGTCGAAAGCTTGTAAGAGCTTTCGGTTTTACACTGAATCATATAATAAGTATTTTTATTTAAGCATATGATATTAAGGGAGGAACCATGTAGCCTGCCAGCTCTCTTTTAGCCTGTTAGCTTTCTGATGAAGCTGAAAATTGTCTGTAGTCAGTATTTTATCAGTACAGGCATGTGAGGGATCCAAAAACAAATAAAGGCTTTGATTGATTGATTGATTGATTGAACAGTTTACATTTCCATTTTATTTCAATGGTTCTTTGCAGCTGATCACGCTGAGCTGAACTGAAAAATCGTATTTAAGCTTGTTTGTCTTGTTTGTTCTTTGATCAGTTAATTTTGGCCGACAAAAGTGATCAAGAGCTGAGAGTCTGCTCTCAGCTTTCCCTCTCACACACACTTTCTTCTTCTTGTTCATATACACATTATCACATCAGTGCTTGTTGCCGAACAAAGAAAAGACTTGGCACAGAGGAAGAGGATAGACTTCTGTAAACGACTGCCGTTTTTTTCACTGCACTAAATGGACAATGAATATATAGGACAGATCTCCCTCCGTCTCACTGTCTTTCTGTCTGTCTTTCTCTCTCTCTCTCTCTCTCTCTCTCTCTCACACACACACACACACACACACACACACACACACACACATACACACACCCCATTCATGAGTACTTTCACCAGCAGTGCAGCCGGCCACTTTAAGAGGCCTTTTTAAAGAAACCTGGGAAAATATTCTCACAGTTCTTAAATCATACAGTCTGATTTGAATTCATTGTTTTCATGATGCCTCAAAAGCCCCCCAATTTGCAAATAGCCACTTATTCAGCCTACAGCATTTTAGCTCCACCAATTCAGAATGAAGTTATAAGGAGTGTTTCAGGATGGAGTGCTTTGTGAATAAGGCACAATGCAGGGCAGACGTTCACAGCAGACGTAATTTGCATCATATCAGCACAGTATCCATAACATCCTGTTTAATAAAGAGATAAACAGTTATCACGTAAAATGAGTGTTTTTGGTGCACTATATTACACCGACAGGGACTTTAATGACACTGCATTCAAATCCATAAACTTTAATTTGGAGTTGGTCTCCCCTGTGCAGCTATAACAGCTACCACT
>JBBPCZ010024067.1:0-14209 GCA_037974445.1 Brycinus macrolepidotus
TGAGCTTCCCTGGAAGTGACGATTTTGCTGCATTTATCCAATCACTGTCCAGCTTTTCTGCAGTGAAAAAAGCTCTTATATGGTGGGCCATAGAGGTCCAGTGAAGCTGCACTTCAGTAGGATTTAATGCACTGTGCTGTAGGAAATGTATGACAACAAAATTGCGTCAAATAATCTACAACAAATAGCTGATTCTGAACGAGCTAGTCATGAAGTTAAACTTGATCTGAAAGTAGTATAAATACAACATACTTGACTGACATATTAGAGGAAGTGGAGCTTAGAGTCTTAGAGCAGTCGCCACTGAGAACAATGTGCTCTGATAGCTTCCTTCAGCCACCTCCTTTCAGAATGTTCAGAGAAGTTTAGGGATGCTTTAACAGAAAAGATTTGGGTGACTATTGACTTCTAGTGTTAGCAACTTTAGCCCCATAAATTGTAAACCAAAGAAGCAAAATGTGGACTCCAAACATGTGGATTACATGTGGGGCAAAAGGATGACTGTACATCTGATTATTTGCCAAACTATTTTGTCCAATGACCTGTCGATGCAAAGTGTATTTCAAAAGCATATGCAATTCTTTGCCTCTCTATGTAGTTAATTTCTTAATTACTCTGATTCCCAAGCCCTTATTAAGGCTAAAAGATTGGAAAATATATCAGTTCTCAGGAAGCCAGAGTCCTGTATTTACTTGACATGTATGTCTTGCTCATCCCTGTTTCAGAATGGGATATTTGTTAGCATTGTTAGCCTCCAACTCCATTTTTAGAAGCAATGTTTTTCAAAATAACTTGCTTATTTTAAAATAGAGATTAATAATTTAATTTAAAGTTTGAGAAATAGCACTTAAAGAGAAAAGTCTGCATTAAAAAACACTTATTTACATTCATGTGGGCTTACTAGAGGCTAATTGCTAGCCTCACATTTCTAAAAAAGATTTCTAAATCTAATTTAATCTTACTTAATTACACTTGAAAAGACTACTTATTCTAGTGGTCTATTATTCATACAGTGTTTGCATCTTGTGAAGTGGGCTCATAGCCTAAACAATGAAAAAAGATGTTTAGATATGGTATGGCAGCTGTGAGACAATATTAGCTTTTCATTCCTTTATGAATGGATGTCTGTTTTGTTTGTGCTGTCTGATGCATTTATGTTTTTGTGCATGTTCCAAATAGGCGCTGTCATGGCCCCTGCTATGGGAAGGAGGACACTGATGCAGGAGTGAACTAACCCAAAATCTTTAATCCAGAAAAGAGGTCCAGAGAAACGTAAACAGTCACTTTTCACTTAACAAGCTCTGGAGAGCGTTTAAACAGGTAGTCTTTTTCTCAGGCCGGCTAGGAATGCATGAGGTGAAATCAGCGCAGGGCACATGGAAGTCACCCCTTCGCTGAGTCTACTCGGGGAAGCGTGTTTCACTTCTTAACAGAAGTCACGAGGAAATCACGAAGCTCCGCAACGTGCGGTCACCAAACAGGAAGATGCCCGAGCCTGAAAGTGATACTGGTGTAGTATTCTTTCTAGGAAGAAAAAGAGAGAAAGAGACAGACACAACAGAGACGAAGGTGAAGCCCCTTAGAAGGGACGAAGAGGAACACACCGCGCTCGAGGCTTCCGGTAGAGAGGTGCAGGTCCTTAGGAGAAACCCAGCCCATAGGGAAGCAGCCCCATGCAGAGACCGGAGGAAAGGTAAGGTAAGGTGAGGGTAGTTTGAGGGTGAACACACGTAGACTGCTGGACTGGCTGGCTTAAATACAAAAGACACAGAGGGGTGGAAAACACACAAACCAATGAAGGAACAGAACCTATCAAACTTAACTCAAAGTAATAATGACATAAGGGGAAAACACCTGAGCTAATAAGCGGCACCTAGCAACCCAATCAGGAGGAGTGCGGAGGCTCACTTCACTGCAGGTGGGTTGCTAGGCACCGCACCCAAACATAAACAAACCTGTACATGGAAAGGGGGCATGCCAGAAACCTCAGCTAGTACTCTGGTGACCGTGACCGCTGGGGGCGTGGCGGAGGCGGCGCGGACGTGACAGTACCCCCCTCCAGAACCGACCTCTGAAGGGGGGCGAGAGGGCTCCACCACCACTCCCAGATGAGAGTGAGGCCGCCCGGGGCGGGATGGCTGACTAGGAGGGTGCCCTTGAGGTTTGGGGGGCTGGGCGATCTGGCTGGGCTTGATGGAACTCCTCGATTAGTTCTTGGCTGAGGACGTCCAGGGCTGGGACCCAGCTAAATTTCTCAGGGCCGTATCCCTCCCAATCGACTAGGTATTGCAAGCAGTCCCATCTCACTCGAGACTCAAATGGTTTGGCTGGGTCGAGCATCTTTAACACGGGAGCTGTAGTGAACAGCTCCTTTAATTTACGAAAAGCCACACTTGCCTGTAACGTAAACTTGAAGCCCCGGATGAACCTACGATAGAAATTGGCAAACCCGAAAAACCTTTGCAGGTCTTTAACCGATTGGGGCTTTGGCCACTCAGATACAGCTAATACCTTTTTATCATCCATGCTGACACCCGAGGGCCCGATCTGGTACCCGAGAAAGGCAATTTCCTTAACATGGAACTCGCATTTCTCTGCCTTAGCATACAACCCGAGGGCGAGCAGGCAACGGAGGACCTTACGCACATGGGACACATGTTCTGATAGGGATTTTGAGTAGATGAGGATATCATCTAAACAGACTATGACGAATTTATTCAACATGGCATGGAACAAGTCGTTCATGAAGGACTGGAAGAAGGATGGAGCATTTAGAAGTTCGAATGGCATTACATGATAATGGTAATGACCGGAAGTGGTACTGAAAGCGGTCTTCCACTAATCACCTGCTCGAATCCGCACAAGGTTGTATGCACTTCGCAGACTGAACTTAGTGAAAATGCTCACCACGCGGAGCTGTTCTATGGCCGCCGGAATCAGCGGAAGAGGGTATGGGTATCTCACTGTGACCGTATTGAGCCCCGGGTAGTCGACAGGATAGTTACGGCTGGCTTAAATACAAAAGATACAGAGGGGTGGAAAACACACAAACCAATGAGGGAACAGAACCTATCAAACTTAACTCAAAGTATTAATGACATAAGGGGAGGACAGCCTATTTAATATCTGTTCATATGTGTTTGTGTGCGTTTATATGTCTTTTCTAGGTCACCATTCTATGTTGAGGCAAATTGACAATAAAACCCATTTTTCCAATTCCCTGGGTCAAGACTCGAGGGGGCAGTATCAAGGGAAGGGGCTGCATACTCACTTGCTTACTGTTTATTGGCCTCATTCAACAGTAAGGACAATGTGGACATAGCCAGGCACATATACACACATACACTTGTGAACATCTCTGTTGTATACAGTGTATATTGCCTCATGCAAGTCCGTGTCAAGGGTCACAGCACTGGGTTAGAGTCTGAGTCAAAGGTCACTTCTCTAGGTTGTGTGTCCGAGTCGAGGGTCACATCTCTGGGTTTGAGTCTGAGTTAAAGGTCACTTCTCTGGGCTGTAGGTCTGAGTCACCGGTCAAGTCTCTGGATTGTAGGTCTGACTTGAGGTTTTTTCTCTGGGTTGTAGGTATGAGTTGAGGGTCATGTCTCTGCCTTGTAGGTCTGATTCAAGGGTCACATCTCTAGGTTGTAGGTCCAAGTTGAGTCTGAAGTCACTTTTGTGCAAATCCAAGTAGCCTTGAATCCCTGGGATGCAAGTCCAAGTCAATTCTTGAGTCACTGGGGTGCGTGTCACAACTCTAGGATACAGCTCCGGATTTAGTAATGGGGTGCAAGTCTTGAAACTCAGGGGTGCAAGCCCAAGTCGAGTATTGAATCTAAAGGGTTTGAGTCCAAGTCGCATCTTGAGTATCAGGGATGTGAGTCCAAGTAAAGTCTCGAGTCTCTGTTTTCATAACATACAGGTCATGTTTTTATAACACACTGCAATCTACATATGGCTGGGTCCTATTCATGAAATTAAAGTGGCTGTGGGAACATTTACAGAGTCCATGGTGCTGATGCCAGGCAGATGCTATGAGTGCATGAACCTCTCTGCTGTGCCATTTATAAACTGGAGTTGGCATGCAAGGCTTTGTTCAGCTGTTTGGGCCTAATTTATTGAATACAAGCTCATAAAACTTCGCTAATTAGCGGTCTCACTGAATCTATGCCATCTGTCTTATAATCATTAGGGACCAAACCACTTACTGCAAATAGCCTAATGACAACACAAGCCACTAAAAAAGCATTATGGGTTTTTTTTTATAGTGCTTGTTAGCTTCTTCACACAACAGACTGGAGCAGCTTATAGCCGAGTTCTCTACACGGTCTGTTAGCAAGACCTGGTAGTCTCTCCTGCTATTAAACCCCATTAGACATTGCTCACTACACTCTACAACCAGCAATGCAAATAGAAAAATGTAAAAAGAACAGAAAGTAACTGACCTGCACACAAACGCTAAAACATGTGATCCTGGTTTTAGGTGCAAAATGAACAGCTAGTTTTGGCCTGAATTACACTGTTGATGGTAATTTCCTGTTGTAAAAACGCTTTTAGTCGTCACCATGAAAAATGGGTCATAAACAGGCATATGTACAGCAGATAATGTTAGCCATAAATGCTCTACCCTATTTTCCTCTTTATCCCTCGCGCATGCCATTCTAGACTCATTACACCAGCAGGGATTTAAATGACATTGTATTAAAATACATAGACTTTCATATGGAGTTGGTCCCTCCTTTATAGCTATAACAGCTTCCACTCTTCTTGGAAGGCTTTCCATGAGATTTTGGAGAGTTTCTGTGGGAATTTGTGATCGTTCATTCTGTAGAGCATTTATGAGGTCAGAAACAGATTTTCGACGAGAAGGCCTAGCTTGCAATCTCTATTCCAGTTCATCCCAAAGGTGTTGGATCGGGTTGAGGCAAGGGATCTGTGCGGGCCAGTCAAGTTCTTCCACACCAAACTCATCCAACCATGTCTTTATGGACCTTCCTTTGTGGACTGGGGCACAGTCATGCTGGAATGCTGAAGCATTAAGATTGCACTTCACTGGAAGTAAGGGGCCACCTGAATTCAATAATTAAGAGGTGTGTCCCAATACTTTTGTCCATATACGTATATACATAGTACATATTTAGCCCCAGGATAACTGAAACAACTCTCAAACCTCTGGCCACGGAACATCATCCTTGAGCCCTGTCCACTATTCACTGTTCTGGGAGTCTGCTATTTTGTGGTAGTGCCCAGAAGCATAGTAGGGTGTACTCTTACAACACCACAATGCAGCACAATTGGAAGCATAACATCCTAGCAGACACGGAATAATCATAATACTGTAGACTGACAGTTTCCCTGACATTAGTTAAGTCTAGCCTTGGACTAAACTGAAGAGCCAATGGTGAGAAGAACCAAAAGAGTATCTACACTGACATCACTCAAAAAAGGTTTTTGCACCTTACTTTTTTAAGACTCAGCTCTACACTGCAGAAGCAGTGCCTTAGCTGCAACAGACTGGAAACTGTTCATTCAAGTACCCCTGCGCTTAGACCTGTTTCCCATTTCTAATCAGAGCTAGCTCAACAGGACCAGAAACCATAAGACACAAATCAGGCAAAGTATCTAGATTTCCCCATTGTTGTGGTTTCCCGTGGAGAATTCAACCTTGACTGCACTCGGGACAGTCGGGTTTGGGGCGGCTGGTTGTTGGTGTAGCGGTAAATTGGGGCTGGCATGACGCCTCCTCATTGCCTGCGGTAAGTTGAGGAGGACGGGAAGGCGCATTGAAAAATCTTCCTCTAGGGACCTGGAGGAAGAGGAGGCCATGCCAGCTTGCTAATACCAAACAGATCGCCCAGACGAAGGCACAGGAAGAGTGCTGAGTCCCAGCCAAAGCCGCAGCTCCCTAAAGGAATGCTTGTACAATTAGAGCAGGAGACACTCCAAGAGATGGAGCACTTTAGAGTCAGGAGAAAGAAACAGAAGCTTTAGCACAGTGGGGCCTAAACTCCAGGCCTAGAAGATCACAGGACCGCTCTGGTAAACATTCTTCTCCAGCCTGATGCACACCTGGTACAGGCATTGTACTGCATACATCAAGGTAACTTGACTTGAAAAACCAACCACAGTGCACTTCCCCAGTCAACACTACATTCTCTAATGGAGGAGAAACCTGTGTGGTACACCTCTTACCTCTCTAAAACCCCGGGCCACTCTGGCATATCAGAGCTGGGGAACATGCTGGCAAGATACTCAACTAAAGAACAATGCAATAATACAAGCGAGCCAAACCTGCTAAACCCAAAGCACATAGTATGTGGTAGTGGTCCTGTGTTGTTCGGCCATCCTCAGCAGTGCTTTTTAAAACTTAGCCTCCTTCCTTTTACACTACCAAGGGTTTGGTCTGAGAGATACTTTACCATATGCTTTCTATGTTTTGGTCATTTCTTGAAAAAAAGAGACATGCTGAATTAGAAAAGACCAAAATTAGAAACTGTAATGTTTAATCTGGACCTTTGTTTCATGGAGTTCAGCACCTGGGCCTGCATTATATCATAGTGGTGATAACTCATTACTGAGCGCATACTGAGACCAGCACCACTAGCCAAGACCAAACCCATTATCAGCAGCCACTATGTGTGAAGTATGTGATACCACCTTCTTGTAACCAGAGGCTTCTGGCAGATTTGTGGATGAAAGTGGGCGTCTAATCTCACACTAGTGATAGCTCGGCCTTCACTTTCATCTGTTGAACTCACTGAAACAGCCAGGCTAGTTCTTGTTTCCTTGTTCTCCTGTTTTAAAGAGCGCAATGCCTCATTACTAGTGCCAGCATTATGACGTCGTATGCAAAAGTTTGAGCCCCCTGTTCAAATCAACAGAGAGCAAATATGGTATTTTTTCTGCAAATGTCAGAGCAAAGTTTCTGCAAAATATTGGAAAAATATAAGACATAAAATATAATTTTTGCACCTGCCATATATAATGTCTCATTTTTTAGCCTAATATGTTACATTCAACTGACTGATAACAATTGTATCAGCATTCACCTTTTAACTTCAATTTACCATTTAAAAACACCAGTTGTCCTTCACATCCTGCCAACATTTCATTTGTTTTAAGTATTTCTTTTAATAAAATAATAAAATTTTTAAAGAGCAGCATATCATTGTTTTTTTTATTATCAGAAATATGTTTAAATATATATATATATATATGTGTGTGTGTGTGTGTGTGTGTGGGGGGGGGTTAATCATTTAATCATTTTTATCTTTAATGTATAATAATTTATATCATTAACACATTTGCATGTTGACTTTGGCAACCCTAATTACAATAGTTATTATTTTAGAGATGCAATGCTTTCTTACAAAAGTGATGATGTATCCATGAACATTATAAAGACCATTTTTCATTGCGTTGAACTAATTTTAGAGATGTGTTGTTCATTTTGCACCTAAAGTTTAGTTAGTTGGATCCAAAAAATGCATTTTTTGCCAGTGTCTGTTTAAAAGACACTTTTAAGAAATCCCTTAATTTTTTACATCAGGGACACTGAGCACCTCTTATTGATGCAGAGAAAGATGGGGTGCCATGATGCAACATTCCAGTAGTAGCTAGGGGCTTCCTCTGAGGAAGTGGTAAGTGGAGAAAGAACATTTGGATCCAAACCCTGCAATTAGCTCACCCAGGGGTCAATCCAGGAACATTCTGGCCTGTTTACAGTATGAACTAAAAATCCACTGACATATGAATTTGTAGGATATTTAACGTCCAGAGGGTGTAAACGCCTCACACATATTTTTCCAGACCATGAGAGGCCATTATATTTTGAATACAGAAATGTGGATTGTGAGTTTTAAAATGGATTCTTCAGAGCAATGCCATAGAACAGTGGTCACCAACCTAGGTCCTGGAGGTCTACCTTCCTGGAAAGTCTAGTTCCACACACAAAATATGCAACACCTGCACTAGCTAATGAACTTCTTCAGAAGTCCTTGGTAGGCTAAAGTGTTAATTTAATGGGAGGGGAGCTAAATATGGCAAGAAGGTACGTCTTCTAGAGGAGGGTTGGTGACCACTGCGATAGAAAAACCACTTTTAGTTCCCTAAAGAACCTTTAAAACTATTTTTCTCTTCTTGTAAATCTTCTTATAGTTTAAAGAACCTTAAAATGATTGACAGCTGGACTGCAAATATTAAAATTGTCAATGATACTAAATATTTGATTTAATGATAAACCAGCAATTGATTTGAAATTAACCTTAAACCTTATACGCAGTGAAAAGCTAGAAAATAACATTGTTTCATGATGACCCGACAGTGGTGTATCAATGGCAAGGCAAGCAAGGTGTTTTAAGCTTTTATTTTTTGGTAGAGGCTAAACTTTGAATCTGATTCAGTTTACAGGGTTACAGAGATAAAGTTACAAAGCTATGAAGCTTCTCAGCCAGTCACCTAAGCTTCACGGGCCAGCCACCTAAATGACACTACACTGCAGCTACAAAGCGTCCCGGGCCGGTCACCTAAATTACACTACACTGCAGCTACAAAGCGTCCCGGGCCGGTTTATTATTATTATTAATAAACAGATTATTAAACCAATCAAACCATGCTTCTGTGGTTTCTATCACTCTATATAACAGATAAATGAAACTTCAGGTATTGTTATGACATTATTAAGGGAGAATAGTTTTCCATCCTTAAATGTTTCTGGGAATAAGACAGAATGTCTAAAGTGCATAATATAAAGACTTTTCACACAATTCTTTTAAACTGAATGTGAATTTGCCATCAACTCACTGAATTCTAGCTTTCCTGGTCCTTGCAGGGCCCAATCTATTGTCATAAAGAGCTAAGAAAGAGCAGAGGAACAATAGCAAGGAATTCAGAGTGTACTCAGTAATTATTCAACTAATAGAACCCTTTAATGGTTCAGTCTAATAAATCAGAAGTAACGGTTCAGCCTTTAAGTAAATAAGGTTTAAAGTGGCAGCGATAGGATGCATACTGAGGAAGAATGCGGAAATGACGTTTTCCGCGTTCCTGCTGCGCTCTGTGAGGTGTGTTGAATCTGTGGCATGTGGCAGGGTTTAGTGGCCCCTGCTGCACCGCAGGGCATGGGCATTTGTTAAGGACGTGGGAAATGATCAGCAGACCCCCAGACTCCCTGCACCTGGGTCACTGCATAATGGAACGCTGTGTGTGTGTGTGTGTTTGCTTGCAGCAATCGGCATTTAAAACAAACAAGCAAACTAATAAACAAATAACCAAATGAGTCCGCAGATACTGCTCTTGCAGACCTAGGGGCATAACGTTGATAAGCTGACTATATATAATACTGTACAAAAGTCTTGAGTCACCCCACATTTCTTCATATTTTGCTTCCAGAGAGCCAGACTTTCTGTATTTTTTAATGTAGTCTTGATTAACAGTTCTCCAGGCTTCCTGAAGGACTTTCAGTGTCTCTCATTTTCAGTCAAGTCCCTGAACCTGACCAGTTTCAGAGGAATGTTTTTATTTGTTAAGTCACACGGTGACCTCCGTATGAATCAGAACAAAGCACATCTAACTTAAGGCCTGAACCAGCGAAGAAACAGGTGCAGATGATTCCGGATGATCAGGCCTGTGATTAGCATACTGGTGGTACTGAAAGCTGAGTGGTTGGAACATCTTCATCCAGGCACCCTGTATCTTTAGGCACTTCACAGCCTGCCGCAGTAAAATATTTGTTCCAATTTCTTTTATTTAATCTACTGAATATTCCACAGACAAGACAGTTTGACAGACATAAAATGGTAATTTAGCATCAACAAGAAGATTCAAAGCAAAATATCAAGAACTGAGGGCTGGCTCAAGACTTTTGCACAGTACTGTCTCTATAAAATAAAAAAATATACATTTAGAGTACCATACCTTAAAGGGCCCTGTATAATAAAAAGAACAATAGTGGCTTGAATGGGACTATTATATGATGAGAAAATGCACCGGTGCAAGAGATGGTCCTGAGTTACCCACACTTAGAGGTAAATCAGCCCCGTCTTCACCAAATCACATTTCTCTCTTACAACCTTTGGCAGCGCTGTTTATTGATCCACAGACGTCCAAAATAATCAGCTTCTCGTTTGCAGCAAATAAACCATGTAGGTGAAATGTTTTTTTTTTACTTTGATGTCCTTTGTCCTTTGAAAGAGTTTTATTTTGGAGATGCTCTGACCCAGTCGTCAAGCCATCACAGTTTGGTTCTTGTCAAAGTGTCTCAGATCCTTAGGCTCCAACCATTTTTCTGCTTCCAAAACATCAACACATCAACATGAACTGACTCTTCACCTACTGCCTACTATTTCCAACCCCATCACAGGTGCCACTGTAACCAGATCATCAAGGTTCTTCACTTCACCTATCAGTGGTTTTAATGTTGTGGCTGATTGATATGATATTTACATAAAATCATAATATTTTAAATAATACTTTATGATTTTCTTGGCTGGTTAAGACTTATTTGAGCTTCAAGTTATTCTGTGCTGAACCTTCTCCTAACTTGCATCCACACACACACGCACACTCCTAAACCCTTCTCCTCTCTTCTCCAGCTCCTCTTTCAGTCGCACGCGCTGGTAGCAGGTCCCTCCTTAGAGCCTCCTGTGGGGAGGGGACAAACACACACACATACACACACCGTCCGCTCGCTGCTTGTGTAGAGCTCGTGCGTGCAGCAGAGTCCAGCTGTGCCTGTGGTGAAGGACTACCAGTCACACACACACGAACGCACGCAAGCACCGAGCGCGCGGGCGGAGGAAACGGAGCACGAGGTGCGCGCGCGCTCTCCTCGGCTTTTTCGCGGGTTTGGATGGACGGCTGACCGCTCGGTGATGCCCATTTATATCATCGACCGCAAATTTCTAGAGACCCCTGGTAAGTGTCTATGGTGTGGGGCTTTTTTTGTTGGGGGTGGGGGTAGTACAAAACGCACGCTCATGCAAACGCAGCGTTAAAGTTTTTGCCTGGCTTTACCCACCTTTCTGCACGAGCTTCGGTATGCACGTCCAGGTGGGTCAGACTCTGGTCCGCGAGCCTGTCAGTATCAGAGCGAACCTGCTTTAACCCTTTCAAGGCTGGATTTACCATTCAGTTATGATCCCTCAAACAATTCAGTTAATTCAGTTCTGTTCAATCCATTCACTTCAGAGGAACTGAATTAATTCCCATCTGATTCAGTTCAGTTCATATTGGTTGAAATTTAGTTGAACTGAATAGAGTTTAATTCAGTTCAGCTTTGCTCTGTTTTAGTTCAGTTCATTTCAGTTTTAGTTCAGTTCATTTCAGTTTTGTTCAGTTAAATTTATTCAGTTCAGTTCAGTTGAACTCGATTCAGTAACATTTTATTCAGTTCAGTGGAACTCAGTTTAATTTATTTCAATTCACTTGAGTTCAGCTCAGTTGAGTTTGACTGAGTTCGGTGGAACTCACTTCAGTTCACTTCAATTCAGTTCAGTTCAGTGGAACCTCAGTTCAGTTCCATTCAGTTCAGTTCAGTCTAGTTCAATTCGATTCACCTTCATCATCATCTTACCAGAACAAGATTACATAAAGCAGTAAACAGCAGAGAAGTGAGGGATGGAAGCGAAGGTAAACACTCATCTGTATCACTCCATCACTTACAGCAGAAATCCAGCTCACTTGAAATGCATTTACAGTGGAAGCCAGTGGGCCGTAGCTGAAATCTGTGAACAAATGTTGGAAATAGATGCCTGTGTAAATACAGCCATTACACTGTAATACAGGTGCACAGATGAGACACATATGACAGAACGTCTTACCATAGCTGTCCTTAAGACGTCTTATCCAACTTTCCAACCCAATGGCTTCTATTATAAGTCTGTTTACAGTTGTTTTTTTTTTAAGTACAGAGAGGCATGTCCGAATAATAATAACTGTGTGTTGTAACTGGCTGTGTGTTACGGATGGAGATGAATATACCTTTAAAGCAGTTCAACAGCGGATAGTTTAGGGACCTCACATAGTGCTTAATATAGAGAGTCCTTGAGTGTGTGTGTGTTTCTGTGTGTGTGTATGTGTGTGTGTGTGTGTGTGTGTGTGTGATGTGAGGGTTCTCTCAGGATGCAGGAAATGTGTGATGGTGGGCTATATGTGTGTGTGTGACTGTTGCTTGCTGCATGACTGGTGGTCTGTGGAGGAGTGTGTTAGGTCCGTGTGTCAAGTTGCAGGAAGAGCCACATTGGCCTGCTGTGTGATCTGAGATCATACTCACTCTGAGCATGATGTGATCTGGACGTGATGAGAGCAGTGTGTAAAGTCCCCAGGAGAGACGTTACACACGGACATTCAGTATATAGGTAATTTGTGGTGTGTGATGTGTGTGTGCAAGTAGCAACTACAGCCCCATGCTGAGCTTTTAACACAGCACTGTCATCTCTCTCTGTATTTTCCTCTCTCTCTTTCTCTCTCTCTCTCTCCCTCCCTCTCTCTCTCTTCTTTCTCTCGCTTCCTCTCTCTTGCTTCCTCTCTGTTTTCCTCTCTCCTTCTCTCTTTATCTCTCTTGCTTTCTCTCTCTCTTTATCACTTTCACTCTCTCCATCTTTCTCACTCTCTTTCTCTTTCACTCTCACTTCTTCTCTCTTTTCTCTCTCTCTCTTTCTCTCCCTCTCTTTTTCTCTCTCTTTTTTTCCTCACCTTCACCTCTCTCTTTGATGACAATGTACTTGAAGAGCATCTTCTACCTCATACAGCTGTAGGCAAAAGTTTGAACAGCCTATTTGTGCATTTTGACATGCTGGAAGAAAAATAAACATAAAATAAAAAGATGTAGTGGGCCATTACTTTTGCACAGGTTGCATTGCATCTTTTTTTCATCTGTTAAAATCAGCAAATAAAAGAATAAAAGTAATTATGTAGTAAAATGTGTGTTCTCTAATTAGGCAGCATAAGTTTGTTCTCTGTTAAGAATGTGACTTTATTTGACTCTATTATGTGACTCTATTAAGAATGTGACTTTACACTTAACATCATCAGCATAATTTTCAATAATAACTTTCAGTGTAGACTGGAATGATATAAGCCACATATCAAAAAGTATTGTTTGATTTATTGTTTGATGTTTGATTTAATATTTCAGCAAAAATGTAATTAAATGATAATTGATACACATTAACTCTTGACCACAATTTCTGGATAATCTGCCATATGCTATCTGAGATCTGACCACTCCTCATCAAATATATTATTTATAATTATTCTATTTTATTTAAGTCTCTATATATGTAGGAGTCATTTGTAGTGTTTTCTTGCAAACTCCCACCAAAAAAAGTGAGTATTTTACTGCAGCTATTAAGAAAATCAGAGATTCTGGTGGGACAGATGTTAGAATGTTTTTGTATCTGCATCTTCGTAGTTGTTTTATTGATGAAAACAGTGATTCCAGACACTTTGACGGCAGTGTTTATTCTCTTCTACCCTGTTCTGATGAGCTGATCTGGCTACTAAAACCCCTTCCCCCTCCCCCGCAGCCTGCCTGTGCTTGCATACCTCAGGTGATATCTTATCCAGGGGTGCCGGGACTCTCTGTATGTGTCAGAAAGACGGCCTGGCACACGGTGACGCATCCACCACACACACCTACCATCGTATTAGATTTCGTAGTACTTCCCCCTCGCTCTGCCTGGAGGGTGGTATCTTGAGTGCTCTAGTTTCTGGCAGTGTCTTTCTGATCCACTCTAGAAATGCATGAATGTCACACAGATCTCAGCAGGACAGCCGTGTTGGTTAACAAAGTTAAAGGGAAAGTTCTGTGACCTGTCTTAGAATCTGAGGATTTCATACATGGAATATGGGAAAGGCCAGCCCTGGATGGTCTTTAGGCATTATCTGGAACATGAATTTCCAGGCAATCAGTGATGTTTGATGGTACCATTAAGAAAAAAAAGGTGTGGTGCCACGTGTCTGGGAGGAAGCTCATGTAAGCCTTCCTTCTCATGTGATTGGAGGACAATTGTGAATGCGATGGGCAGCACTGAAGGGTCCAAGCTGTGTAAGATATCTTTCTTTTAAAGCAGGAATGAACAAGAGACCACAACACACACAAATACTTTGCAGACACAAACAAGTTGCTTTTATGCAGCGTCAGGACATGGGGTCATATGTCCCATATATGTATACACACACACACACACACACACACACACATACATAT
>JBBPCZ010024151.1:0-14200 GCA_037974445.1 Brycinus macrolepidotus
ACTACACACCCCCACGAAACAGCATGGTGGGTGTTCTGACACAATGTACCATGTACATGTATGTAATGTACATCTTAATAAAGTTGAGAGTGGAACTTCTGTAAATGCAAATTAGCGGGCAAAAAAAGAACACGAAAGAAGAAGACGTATACCTGTACCCACACACACACACACACACACACAAATTCTTTTCTCACACACCCAAACAAACTGGTCATTGCAGGAATAATCAGACCAGCTCCATACACGGTCAGAACCAGTGCCAGTTCCAACACAATCCTCATCTCTGTAATAATTGTTGGGTTCTCCACTTCTCCAGTACCTAAAAGAAGATCAGAGTATCCATATAGTTTGGTGTTGTGTTAACATGTTAGCAGATACCTCAAGACCAGATATCAGTTCAGTGATCTCTTACCCAGTGGTCAGTGCTGAGCCATCCACCCATTTCCAAGTTCCCTCTGTGTCAGTTTCAGTCAGACCAATCCAACCTTGGCCCACATTTTTTCCAATGAATTCCTGTCATTGAGAAAGCAACATCTGAAAATACAGTCTGCCAGCAATAACTGTGGAGTGAACAGCTCTCTGTACTTGACCTCCCTCAACATTCTGGTTCAAGCTGACTTTATTGTTAAAATGTTACAATCCAGGCTATCAGCAGTCAATTAGGTTGCACAGATACTTTCTCATACTAATCAGACTCCCAAATTACATTACAAAACATCCTATGGCAGAACTAATCCAGCTCCAATAGTGTATTAGTATCACCAATTAATCACTGAATGAAAAAATGGTTGTCTTGATTAGTTCCAGTAGTGAGTTCTCTCTCTCACCTGTTCCTCTCTGCTGTTTATGATCACCAGGTCTGCTCCTCTCTCTCTGCAGTCCTGTCTGCTCTCACTCCAGCTCTTCTTCTCAGTAGAGATGAAGTACAGACTGGAGCGGAAATACCTCCATCCATCTCAAATAAAGACATGAACTAGGTTATTTTTCTTATTATATTTTGATATTAATAATAGTAGAAGTGAAATGGTGCAGTTTAATAGAGAACATATTGCTTACAGCCATTATAGTATGAGATGAATGACTAATTTAGGAGTTGGTGGTGTTTTTGGATTGATAAGCAAAGTTTTCGAAAAATGTCAGGCATAGGAAAGATAGCAGTTGTTTAACTAATTTGTCAACAGTTAAAAACTCATTGACAGAACACCTTAGTTACACACCACATAAACACATGTATAGCGTATTTCTAAGCTTGCTTACAAAAGTTATGCTAAGCATTTATTAAATGCAGACTTATACTCTAGTAATTGTTAAGAACCACATCTTTGAATGGCCATAGTCAGTGCAGTAAAGATTGGACATTAATAGACAGTGGCATTTTAAGCATTCATGGTATTAAAGATGTAAAAAAGAGCATACCCATATGTGAAAATCTCTTTGAAAGACCATCTCTCTCAGCAGTGAACTTGAGCCACAGGACTATGACAGCAGACAGCAGGAGAACACACAGCAGTCCCAGACACACTGCAGCTACTCTGGAGCATCTGCTTCCTGCGTAGGTGAAACATGTTTTTGTTAGAACATCTAAATGCATCAGTTTAGTCACGGCCAAGTGAAGCTCATTTATAAAGTAAATAAACAATCTGTTTGCATTCCTGGGACTTGAAAAGGAGCTCTGATGAGGACCATAGAGAGGCCTATGGGATCGTGACAGAAGCCAGGATAAAGGCCATATCTAAAACAGTAATGGGGTACATGGGGTCTACAAATGATATTCTGTCATCGCCTATAATGTTCAGTGCTCTCCTTGAGGGTAAACAGAAAAAAGTCAGGAGAATTTGGAGGAATCTGGTCTGTTGAGCTCAGCACTGTTGACATGATGTGAGGCTGTTAAGGTGTGCTGGGATGAGCTACAAGCACAGTTTGGAAAATAGAAATTTCATGTAAAATATGAAAATATTTCCCATAAGTGGGAAATTTGCAAGGCTATGTCAGCAAGTGGACACTATAACCAATAGAATAAAAGCTATACAACACAACAGTATAATATAAATAAATATATATTGTGTGTATGTGTATGAACACAGAAGAACTGCAGATATACCCATATAAATATGTGTATGTATGTACATAGTGGATATGTACATGTATGAACACACTGGAGTGTCCTCACTTGCTTGGTAGCAGTAATAATGCACCAGAGAAACTGCATGTAAGACACAGTACTATTTTACCCGCAATATTGGACGAGTTGCACCAGAAATATTGCACACAAGACAAACTGTTTCACTTATCAGTCCTTGGTGTTTGGATAAGCAAATTAAATTAAGAGCTCTTAATATTCAAGCATGTTGCCATAAGGATGCCTGCTAGGGATTTATATGGTGGGTGAGTAATCACATTCTATTATTTGAATATGAAAGAACCTCATGCCTCATTGCTTACCCGCCAAGAGTAGAAAAAAGAGTAAAGACGAAGAGCTCATTTCCAAATGGGATGGATCAGACTACTGTCTATCTTGATTATTTTGGAAGAATTTTTTTTTACCTTTTCTTGGAGAGTCTTGGTTGGTTTCCCAGATGTTGAGAGTACTTCTTTGCGTACGTTTGTCTTGTTGAAAGTGAACATGATCTGGATGTTCATATGCATTTTCACGCATCTCAGTTCTCATTTCTTTCTTGGTCATGATCTAACAGTGAAATGTGTTAGAAATACTCTTTGATTAATTATTACCTTCATGATTGAAAAAGCTTCTAATGTGTTTCTAGGAACTGTAACCCTGTAAAATAAAGTCTGACTACTTTTTAGTCACTTTCTTGTGTTTCTGTGTGATCTGAGTTGCTCTGTCGACATTACTGGGAAATATGTATTACACTGGTGTGGTGCAGTGGACGAGTTCTGCATTTGAGTTTTAGTTCCTTTCACAATTCGTGTTTCAGTCGTGCCACTCTTGCCTTTGGCTTCCTTATCAGGAGTCTTGATTCGAGCGTTTTTTACATCATGACTGTTGTAGAAGGTGCTAGATAAATAAAAGTCTGGTGAATTTAATTAAACTTACCAATATATGCTTATTGTGCATGAGCCTTTCTGTAGTAATTGCTGAACTGCGTAACCTTGATCCTCTCCTTGTTGAAACAGGCATGGTGATTCTGAGAAATGGTGCCTGAGAAAATACTGTGCCGATCTCTGAAGCTTCAAATTGAGAGGATTGAGAACCCTTTTTGGGGGTTCATGATTGAGGCTGCAAGGTTCATTTTTGTGTATGAAGGTTTTCCTTTAGGTTTTCTATTTAATATCTTTCATTTTACACAGCTTTCGGCTTGTAGCTTCTCAGAAATGCATGTTTTGTTCATGAATTCTCTCAGGTTTTGTCAGGGATGGTCTGGTTTTTATGACTGTCCTTGTTTTCTATTTGTCCTCTGCATTGACCTGATGGATGGTTACGTAGACCAGAGAGTCTTTAATAGAGCCAAATAGAGTTATTTTTGTGGCATTTTGTTTGCCAGTAAAATCCACAATGATTTAAAAAGATTAGCAGGCTTTATCCTTGGAACAGATTCATAAACGTGGTCTACTATGGTGAAACCAGTGCACTTCCATTAGGGCCTAACACCAGTGGCCTACAAATCTGTTCATTAGTAGAATTTGTTTTTTTGAGTCAAAAGGCAGAGAGACACCCTAGACTGATGGTCAGTCCATTGCAGGGTAGACATACACACACGTCTTTGGACTGTGGGACTGAAACATTTTCTTTTTTTATTTTTCCTGGCTTTTGAAATGGGTTTAGAACAAAATACTCTGTTCAAGTCTGGAGTTTTGGTAGATCCTGTCCGAGCTTGGATGCTAAGCCGCGACTGGAGGGCTAAGAAAAGAAAACAAGTCAGGTTTTCTTCCATTTGTTTTCTGTTCTATTTGACTTATGACATGAAGTTTTCTTTTCAGGAAATAATAAATAATGGCTGAAACAGACATGAATCAGCAAGCAACCTGCTGTTATTCTGTCTTAGTAAATTTCTTCTGAAAATGTATTCAGAAGAAATTTACAACCCATAAACTACCTCTAAGAGGGGACTTCTGTTTCCTCAGTCCCTCAGTGGCCCCCACAGATTCCAGAAATGCATCAGTCAGCATTAATAAGGAATTAGAAATGTGATTGCTCAAGAGCATGACGGCCATGTGCATGTGACCCATCTTGTCCATCTAAAGCCAAGCTGATACTTTCAATTCACAAAGGTGAAGCAATTAGTTGGGTAGGTGAGTTCGTTGCTGGTAAAGGAGGTGCATCCAAAGACCACCTGCTGTTGTGATGGGCTCTTAATCCATCCATTGATCACTCACACACTAGATAAGGTGAGGTGTTCCAGCACTTAAAAGGGGAACATGTGATTTCTCAATATCAAAGTGTTTTCTGTGGTTGCTCACGTGAGTGGTAGAAAAGTTAAATTGCAGTCAGTTCACATAACTTCAGTCAACGCTGTGCACTTTACAGTAAGCTCAGGATCTCAGGCTTACAGAAGAGAGCAAGATGGAGCTGAAAAAATATACACAAACAAAATTTGGATTTACATATAATAAATTTGATTCAGATAGCTGTGACAGCAACTGGGAAGCTAACAGGAGCACGGTCTATCAGAAACTCAAGAATTCAGGTGTAGTATAAACACACACACACACACACACACACATTGTCAACTTAAACGTCAAATGCCTATTTATCTAAATGAACAGCTATCAGTGAGGTGATCTTTGTTCAAACTTCAGTAATGTTTAATTGTCGATTTTTGTAAGAAATGGACAAACTGGACTTTTTCTTTCGCCAAAGTCACACACACACACACAAACCACAGTCCATGAAAATGCTTATCCTATGAAGTTTCACTTCATCTTAAGCAGTCTTGGTAAGTTCCTGGCAATCATTGCCATCATAAATTCTCTTAATCCCACCTCTTTACATTTCTGCAGTAGTCATTTGTCTGTAAAATAAATTTTATGCCATTTTTGGCATGTTTAGTGTAGCATGTAGTGTATGACTAGCAAACTTCACTCTAGGGACCACCTGGTTACAGATTTGGAAGGGGGGTCAAGTATTATGTCTCAGTGGCATCATTTTACTGAGAACACCATCAGCCTACTTCACCAAGTTATTGGAAAATGAACAGAAAGAACTACATTTTGTAATGTAACACATGACTGCTTACTTGCTTTTAACTGTCTGGTTCCTATAATGACTGAAAGCATACCCTGGCAGGTATCAGCAAATTAACCAAATGCCTGTTTTACTGCACTAGTCTAGAGGAACTAGCACAACCCATAGTCTGGAGAAACAGTCTGATGCCTTGTTTAGATGCAGACACTGAAAAAGTGCCATTTTTCCATCAAGTGAAAATGTGTGACAGATGGCAGCATGCAGCTGTGTGAACATCATGATGGCATCCACCTAAAAATTGGTGATAGAGAGCTTTGGCATCCATTTTTAGGGAGAAAAATGATACTTTCTTTATAGAGCACTTTTCAGTTTAATGTTTAGTGATTTTTATCTATTACTGTTAAAGGAATGACACAAGAACGTAAGTTTAGAGTAAATTATTTCTCAGCACTGTGGTTTGAATGAAAAAATTTGACTTTTTTCTCATATGATTTATCTGTTACCCATTAAAAACTAATCACAAGCTACTTTTTTGCAGTGCCACTTAGGGGGTGACACTGCAGGGATCAGATGTTACAGACTGGCTGCAGTGTGTCTGGGGCTGCTGTGTGTTCTCCTGCTGGCTGCCATCGCAGTGCTGTGTTTAAGATTGAGCTACCTGGCGACGCAGCAAGACCAGCTACAAAGCAGCAACAAAAATCTTACAGTAGAGAAGGATGAATTACAGACCAACTACAACAAACTCACTGAAAAAATAGACCAGTTACAGACCGGTTACACCAATCTGACTACAGAGAGAGATCAGTTACAGACCAGCTACAATAATCTCACTATAGAGAGAGACCAGTTACAGACCCGTTATATCGACCTGACTATAGAAAAAGATCAGCTACAGATCAGTTACACCAACATGACTGTAAAGAAAGATCAGTTACAGATCTGTATCAACAACCTGACTGTAGAGAGAGACCACTTACAGACCAGTTACACCAACCTGACTATAGAGAAAGATCAGCTACAGATCAGTTACACCAACCTGACTATAAAGAGAGACCAGTTACAAACCAGTTACACCAACATGACTATAGAGAGAGACCAGTTACAGACCAGTTACACCATCCTGACTGCAGAGAAAGATCAGCTACAGTCCAGTTACACCAACTTGACTATAGAGAGAGACCAGTTACAGACCAGTTACACCAACCTCACAAAAGAAAGAGACTGGTTGAAGACTAGTTTTAATGATGTATCTAAGCAGCGTGACCTATTGCAGACTAGTAATACCAACCTGACAAGGGAGAGAAACCAACAACAGGCCCAAATTGCAGAATTTGTTAAAAAAGTGGACAAACTGCAGACCAGCTACAACAACATATCAAACGAAAGAGACCAGTTAAAGAAGGAGAATGACGGGCTTCAGAGCAAGTTGACTGCTATAGGTGAGCCAGTTAACACTCCAGTTACATGTGAAGCAGAATAACAGCAACTCATGAATAACTTTGCTACAATGCATTCAGAAGGAATTCAGACACCTCTTCGTTTTCTCTCCATTTGCCACATCACAACCTTAAATATGACATTTCTACAAATAGACTCTTTGCTAAGACTACAAACCATAATGTTCAGACACAGATTTCTTGAGAAATCTGTCGCTGTGAGAGTCCCAAAGAACATTGTGGCCTCTATCATTCTTACATTAAAGGACATTGGAACCAGAGGATGATCTTCCTTGAACTGATTGTCCAAATAAAACGAGCAAACGATTCGGATTGAAAGAGCTTGTGTGGAGATCATCTCTGCATAACACAACCGCAAAGCTTTAGGATAGAATGAGCAGATAGGAGGCACTCAGTGAAAGAAACATTATTGCTTGCTCAGAGTGTTAAGACTTCCGGACAGAATCGACACGGCACTAAGCAGGAACGGACTAAGCGTGTCGCGAGAAGTGTAAACCCGAACACCGAGCCTGACGAGTGGGCAGGCGATTCTCGCTAGTTGTTCTAAGAATGCTACTGTGCTAGTAACAAGAAAACCCACGGGTTTCTGAAATGCACACAGATCGGAGAGCAAGCACACAACAATAAACAGAGAACTCACGGTACCGGAGAAGGTCAAGGGAGAGCTGGTAGTGATACATGGAACTCGGTGACTGAGCGCAGACCGAGTGTCTAACTGCGCCTCAAATACTCTCAAAGATGACTTCCTGCACCTAGTATGAGCCACCTGATCTATGTGCGTGGTGTAGTTCAGGTCACCTGACCCGTGTACATAACTAAGAATGCAGGCACCTAAAGAACAGAGAGAAATGGGAGAACACTTACAGCTGTAAACTGTTCAGACAAGGGTTCTTCAACCAACTAAATAATAATAATGGAATGTCAAGATGTCAGTCATTTAACCCATCATTACAGGGTCTACATATCAGTTCCCCACTTTTATATCTACATGGTGTTTCAGAATAGTTACTTAACTTCTAACTCATTAGTAGTAGTTACAGGGTAATCATTTAAGGGATTCAGTTAGATTGTTGGTGTTTTGAAACAAAATAGATCAGAATACCAAATAATTAGTGTTTAATAATCTGTCATTTTATGTCCTACTCTATGAACAGATGCACATTCCAAACAGGGGTGGAGGTATTTTGGTACCAGGGTTTACTATGTCTCCCCTGTTTTGAAAACCTGGATGGAAAGCAGACAGGACTGCAGAAACAGAGGAGCAGACCTGGTGATCATAAACAGCAGAGAAGAACAGGTGAGCGAGAGAGAGAGAGAGAGAGAGAGACTGGGATACATGCTTGGCTGTTCTTCAGCTGTATTTTTATGATTTGAAATGATGTGTTTAGGACTTTATCCTTCAAACACTGGAAGGAAATCGTGCTTGGATTGGTCTTTTTGACCGTCAAGTCGAGGGGGTCTGGAAATGGGTGGATAACTCCGCACTGACCACTGGGTAAGTTACTGAGGTTCGGCTTTTTCTTTAAAACAAGTACAGGCTAAACTAAATGTATTGTGTAGTGACCTGCAGGAATCCTTCACAGGTTGAAATGTTTAATAACTTTCACAAACATATTCTTTTTTAATTTTTAGGACATCTCAGTCAGAAACCAAGTTATGAGTTTTTTTTTTTTTAATTGGACTAAATTAAAGACAAGCATCTCCAAAATGGAGAAAAAAAACGATAAAAACCTTGATTAAAGATAGAAAACAACTAGAAGATGCATTTCTGTGAAAAAATGCAAAGTGTGATTGCAGGGTTGCTGTGGTAACTAGTTATTAGTTATTCCAAAAAATGTAAATTTCAAGATTTTTAACAGTTTGAGATCTCCGGTTCTATATGAAAGATGATCACGAAACAAAGCTTCCTGTGATGTTTAGAACCTCCACTGTGGACCCAAACACGCAGAAGCTCCAAATAAGGGCGTCCTTTTCACTGTAAAAAAAATCAGGTCAGTTAAACTTAGACACGAAAGTTCACCGGCTGCCTTAAAAGTGTGAGTGATCTCAACTTGAGAATAAACTTTGATTCAACTCACAGTTAGTCAACACAATTTATAACTTTAAGTTTAACTTGTGAAAAACCTGTAAACTTGAGTTCAAAATCCAGAACTTGACAAGACACGTGGAGTTAAAGCGCAAAAATGATTTCAAACAACTTAATGAGGCTATCATTTTTTACAGTGACAGGATGGTGTTTTAGTAGCACTGGGCTTACTTTCTGGGGGTTCGTCAAGTAAAGGCTAAAAAGTAAACATGTTTTTCTCACACAGGCACAGGTGAACACGGAGGGCGTGTGTGTGTGTGGGGGGGGGTAACGTGCATGTACGTGGACATCTCAGAAAATCCAAGAAAAATCTTTCAGCAGCGGTGCTAAACACACACACACACACACACACACACACACACACACACCCTATTTGGCCAGAGTTTTCCGGGCAGGCTGCCAAGTGAGGTAACGTCACTATGGCCCTCTCTCTCTAGCCTTTGGAAATTGGTTGCTTGGCCATTCACTCTCTATCTATATGTCACGGAAGACTCTCAACCAGTTTTTAAATGATCAACACTCTGCCCCTGATCAACCAATCAAAAACTTACATACAAGCGCACTAATACGGATTATAACAGACGTTTCGACATTGGAATGGTTCCAAAATGCTTCACGACTTCCGACGAGATGCGGCTCCAATTTCAGCTGTAAAAGGAATAATAATAACTAGAAGATGCATTTCCGTGAGAAAATGTGAAGTGCGATTGCACGGTTGCTATGGTAACTGGGATTGCTGCTAACTGGTTGCTGTGGTGATTGCTATAGTGTTGCTGTTCAGAACATTTCTCTATTTTTACTGTAAAAAATCCCCATACATACATAAAAACGGTTTTGGAAAACTTCAGCTCACACATTAGTTTTATAATAAGTAAGTTGAAAAAAATATTTTTAAAAAATTGAACGATGTTCAAATATTTATGATCAAGTTTGCCTCAGTAACTGTGCCCCCCATTTAGTTATTCTGACCTTTTAAAGACGCCATTTTTTAAAATCAACGCCATTTTAAAGTTCCTAAAACTGAAGCTTCCTGTGATGTTTAGAGCCTCCATTGTAGACCTTTGGGTGCCCTTTTGTAAACAATGTTGATTAAGCAGCGGTGCCAAAAACACACACACACACCTTCATGAATTCTTCACGAGCTCCGGGAAGAAGCGGCTCCAAAATCAGCTATAAAAAGAATAATAATAATAATAATAATAATAAAACAGTAGTATCAGTAGTAGTAAAAAACAATAAAAATAAATATAATAAATCTATTATTGTATTTATGAACCTTTTCAACACCTATAGACACTGCCACCACATATATATATATATATATATATATATATATATATATATGTATCTTTTCGTTAGCAGTGTTTTATGCCTTGCTAAGCTCAGCTGCGGACTGAGCTTTTTCCAGACTCATATTTATGTAAGGATTGTTTTCAATTTCCTTTGTTTTTTCTTAAATCTTGCATAGCCTAGAGACTATGAGGTTTAAATTCAGCAGGGCTACCTACACTCAAGCCTAGCTGTGTTCAATCAGTTGAATCTCAATGCCAATTCAGTTTGATTAATTTGTTGATTCATGCCTCAAAGGGGATGTAACTTACGTTAGATGACTTTGCTTCATAAGTAAAGTAAATAATTATAAAAACAATGTGTTTAGAGAATGTTTTCTGTGTGTAAATATTACAATTTGTTGAAGGATCTAAAACTATCCACTGTTACAATTATGCAGTAAATTAGCAATGGGAAAATCATTTTTGTTGGCTTTTCCGCAAAATAGACATCGGCCATGTCTAACAGGGTTTAGACCTTTCCTTCTTTAGTAGAACTGCGACTGTCAGCAGAGGAGTAGAGCTCTGACTCGACCCTGCTGTGGAGTCTAGTACCGAGACGTTAACAGCAGCTTTTTTAAGTCCTGTAAATTGTGAGGTAGCCCCCTATGAATCAGACTAGCTTGTCCAGCTTATCCCACAGATGCTCAGTCAGAATGAGATCTGAAGAATTTGGAGGCCAAGGCAGCACCTTAAAGTCCTTTTTCGTGTTCCTCAAACCATTCCTGATGAGTTTTTGCCATGTGGCAGGGGCACATTTTCCTTCTGAAAGAGGCCACTGCCATTAGGGAACACCATTGCCACAAGGTGTGTACTTGACACATCATACTGCCTTCACTTACTCGCCCGCTTTCCATAGTCCAACCTGTTGCAGTCCCTTTCCCAAGTTAGTAACGTACACACACATGATGTAAAAGAAAACATGATTCCTCAGACCAGGTCACCTTCTTCCACTGCTTCCAGTGCCCATTGTTGGTGCTTTCAGAGGGGGACATGGGTCAGTATGTGTATTCTGACCAGTTTGCACCTTTTTGCACCTTGTGCTACAGTAGCTCTTCTGGGGACTTAGAACAGACGAGCTAGCCTTTGTTCCCTACACACATCAGTAAACCATGGGGCAGCTGGTGGCCTAGTGGTTAGGGCTTTCACCCTGCAATCAGGAAGTCGTAGGTTCGATAGCATGATAGCTTACATCTGGTGGCCTAGAGGTTAGGGAGTTGCCCCTGTGATCAGAAGGTTGAGAGTTCGAATCCCAAGACTGCTAGTTGCACCACTGAGGTACGCTTGAGCAAGGTACCGTCCCCACACGCTGCTCCCTGGGCGCTGTGTTCCTGGCTGCCCGCTGCTTCACTTAATGAGTGGGTTAAATGCAGAGGAAGAATTTTGTGCTGTTCACGTATGACCGAATGATCACTTTCACTCACACGACCCTGTCACCGGTTCACCAGTTGTCTGCCCTTGGACCACTTTTGGTAGGTTCTAACTCGCGGGAACACTCAGCTCTTGTGAAAGCTGCTCAGACTGAAAGATAGCCTGAATCTGATTTTGTTTCATGGGCTTGCAGGTACTGGTGTCCAGGTGAGCCAAACGATGCAAACAATGAGGACTGTGCTGAGATTTTGGCACTGACTGACAAGAAGTGCTGGAACGACAGACCATGCAATAACAAAGTTCAGTGGATCTGTGAGAAAAGTGCTTTTTAGTGAACCAGTTAATTAACCAATACAGTGATGAAATGCTCACTCACAAAATTAGCCAGATGGACTGAAAAACGTAACCCTCAGATTCCTCCACATTTATGATAATTCTAGCATTCCTACTCTGAGGTAATTTACCACTTGTAACAGAAATTATGTAAAATTTCTACAATGGGTCCTTTGGTAAAGTGTGCTGGCATAGAGCTGCCACTCATGTTTACAATCAGTGACATAGCTAGAACTTCCAGGAGGCCTTTAGTGATGTTTTCCTCACAAAAGTGATCCCATCCACTAATATGTTGGTGGTTGATCTGAATATGAACTTTTTAATGTGACTGCCAGTACTTGTGTAATGTTGTACTTCTGTTGTAATTTACCTCTCAAACATTGCTTACTTTAACAAATGCTTGTAGGGATCTAGAATTATTTTTGAACTTCTGGGAAGGTTGTAAATTCAGCAGTATTGAGGTAAAATGTCGGATTTAAACAAATTTCTGCATATTTGACTGATTTCTTTTTGTTTGTTGGTTTTTACATGATTTACTGTTTCCTTTTAAACACTAAGTGTAATGATCCTTAATTACAGCATTAAAGCATTGTTATACTGTATTTTTACATGGATAATGAATCATCTCTCATATCGACTTTGAATACTTTTTTTTTTATTAAATGTTGTGTAATGACATCATACCTCTATTAAATTCACTTGCTAAATTGCTATTACAGCCTCAAGACGTCTATGATAAGAAGTAATAACCTTTTTGCAGCCTTGTGGCTCAAATGTAGCCCAGAATTCTTGAGCTATATTTGAATTTGGCCCAGAATTTCAGACCTGAATAAAGCTATAATCAGCACTCGGCTCATGGAAATTTATGTTGCTACAGAAAACACATTTCATCTGTACTTGTGTTCAGTGGTCTTAATGCATATTTGACTGCTTCTAAATGTGGTTTGAGCAATCATATTGTAATGTAATCCAATCCTAACACATAACAGATACGTTTAGACCTAGTGTTGCATGTGGTCAGGTTCATCTGACGCAACATGGATAGTAGTTTAAAAATCTGTTTGCAGAAATAATTCTGGTTTCCTGAGTCTTAACCTCAGCGAAAAACTTGTAAGGAACTAAGGGACAGTTTTGAGAGGCTGTGCATACTGTTGCCTCCTTTTACACACTAAAAGTGTTTTACACTCACCTGTTTCATTAAAAAATGATTCTCTAAAGAACCATTCATTGAAAGAGTCTATAGGGAACCACACAAGGTTCTTATATGGCATCACTTTAAAGAACCCATGATGAAGCCAATAGTTGATGCAGCCAAGGTTTAAGGTCTGCTGCTGCATGATCCTGGTCACAGAATCATAGGAACCCAAAGACAGACCTGTGTTTAATTATGTACTGACTTCATTCTTTCTCCAGTTCTAATCTATTCATAAATATCTTTATAATCTGAGAGAGAGAGAGAGAGAGAGAGAGAGAGAGAGAGAGAGAGAGAGAGAGATAGAGAGAGAGAGAGAGAAAGATTAGACTAGACTATGGTAGACTCTGTTAGAGAGTTTACTGACTGGCCCAGTGGGACCAGAGGCCTCTGATTGCTGGAGGCTTAAGGGAGGTTCTCAGACCACAAGATCCAAGAGAGTTTAATGAATCCCTCATTAGAAAATAGGAAAATCCCTTTATGATGTTCGAATGACTAAATAAAAGAAAAAAACGAAGAATTGTCTGTTCCTTAATTCTTATATCATTATTAGTGGGACTTCTTAGTGAGTGATGGTGTTAAAATTTAGCCTTTGATGCATATAGGACAAAAAATGGTTACGACATAGACAAGACAGAATCTTTTATATAATAAATGTAATTTTGCTTATTTACCCAAAAGATGCCAGTCTGTGTTGCTTAGTGATACTGAGCCCAAACCATTATTCTATCGCAAATTTTCCATTAATTAATTATTTATTCATTTATTTAACATGCTCTTAGAGATGTATTCAATTTAATATGCTACTGAATTTTTGAGATTCCCATTTTTGCTTAACACCAGTGTAACGTGTGGGTGAATAGGAGGACGAGGGGGAAAAGAAAAAGGTTACGGATGACAAGCAACACCTACATAGACAGATGTATAAATGTATGATGTATGTTTGTTTGATTAATATGTTATTAGAGATTTATTCCATTTAATATGCTGTTGGAAGTAATGAGATTCCAACAGCAATGTAACATGTAGGTGCACAAACGTAAACACACATGGACTTTATTCTTAAAACACACTACAAATAAAACACAAGGAACACAGAGAACATCAATACAAATATACTTCAACACGGAAAAGGTTACGAATGACAAGCAACACCCACACAGACAGATGAATAAATACATACTGATGAATTAAACACCGCTGAAACACATGGGAATAAACGAGCAGGTTGGGCACTGAGTGGTAGGGCAGGACGGGGCGGAGAGGAAGAAGACAACAGGAGCACGT
>JBBPCZ010024169.1:0-14200 GCA_037974445.1 Brycinus macrolepidotus
TAAATGTGTTGTGTGTTTATATGAAGCAGCGTAGAAAAAAGGGGTGCAAAATTTAAAAGAATCTACAAAACAAGAATAGCTTTGTATTCACCCAATACCTTTTTTGGTCTCTGTGTCATTCTGTATGTGTTATTCCACAACTTTGATGTCTTCTTTGATATTGTGAAATGTGGATAATAGTGGTGGTGTGTATTGTCAGAGTCAGTTTTTACATAATTTAAAAAGGGCCAGCTGTTCTTTACACTGTGTGATCATTTCATACTAAATTGATCAATAGAAATAGTTGTTAATGTACATTAAAAGTTAAGAATGTTTTCCTTTCTGGTGAAAGGGTACTGTTTTAATGATGCATGGCTTTGTCAAAACATTTCCCCATCTTATCTTTTTGGGATGGTTTGATTGAGCCATTTTTCTTGTTAGATTCTCTCAAATTTAATAGCACTATTAATGCCCTTTAATTTTTTTCTTCTATTTTCCCAGCCAAAGATCCAGACAAACGGGCTTTTCTGGTTAAAATTGAGCAGGACGTCAGTGCCATCAATGGCCTTCTGGATCGGTTTGAGAAATACGTAGTTGAACAGAGAGAAGTTCTAATGCAACTGAAGGTTTGATGCTACATCTTCTTTATTCACTATGCCGTGTTTTGCCAAACAGTGACAGGACAGTCAGCATTCTGATCATGAAATCAGAGAGAAGAACGCCACAGAAAATTCTTCCTCCCCACTGGCATCAGACTCTGTAACTCTTCCCCATCAGACACCCACCCTTCAGACTCTATAACCCCTCCACCTGTCACACGCAAAAATAAAGTATACACAATTTCATTTTACTTCATAGACATTAAATTTGTAACTACAAAGAAACATGCGTTTGTGAGGTCCTGCTGGTGAAGTTTTCTCTTTTTCAGTGATGTTCATAAAAGCCAGTTAAGTGCTAGTAGAGTGCGCCCCCTTGTGGAGAATCTTCAGACTGCTAAACATGGCTTTATAATGGCCTGCGAACACTCGTTTATCATTCAGTTTGCAAAGAAATCACAAAACCTATTCATAGAGAATGTACATTTTAATCAAGTAATTAACCTATTTTAGCTCCTAAACCTGTTTGAATAAAATAGATATTATACATGCCCTATTTGACAATGTGAGATTTGTTGTGTGGTGGAAATTGTATTTTTTTCCTTTGTTGAGGCATTATAAAGCATTTGAATGTGTTTGATTTGATTAATTTCAATTTTTAGTAGTTTGTTTCATTTTAAAAGTACACCGAATTCATATACTTATAAAAGCTATTTACACATTAACGTATGAATATAGACAATAAAAACAATACATTAGACTTCAGCAAAAAATTTATTTTGGTCAGAAATGAGAACATACTTATTTAATTGATCATAACATTTTGCAATTAATGCAGCTGAATTGCCAGCTCTGCACCATCAAAATATTCATTTTTATATTCTTGTTTTCAGTAACTGTTTTCTCTCTTCACTGCAGGAACTGGATGAGTTTTTCCAGGAGAATGTGCAGGACGCGCAGCACCTAAAAGAGAACATCCCGCCCCACATGCCCCGCAGGGAACAGCCAGCGGCTCAGTAAGATCACAGCCTTTATTTTTGTCAACTTTCCCAGATTCTTGTGTGTGTGTACGCCTTCAAACACTTCTTCTGAGGTTTTCTTTAATTGCCGTAGCTCGTTAAAGGACCCAGATCATGCAGAAGCGAATTTTCCTCGCTGCTTTGAAATCTGACTTTGATGCAGAATGTGAAAATTGTTTCAAATCATACCGTTCACTCTGCACTCCATTCAGCCCATATATGCAAACTAATGGCCCTACTTGATGGCAGGGCCAAAAGTGGGCCACAGCTGAACGGACTGCGTTACTGCATTTTGATTGGTTGAAATGTCTGCGCAAAAAAACAACAATGGAGATACAGACGAACAACTGAGAAGTTGATGAAGTACAAGTACTTCTGTCTGTTTGAGCTGAAGGTAAATTTCAGTGGGAGTTTTCTAATGCTGAGAAATGAAGTTGTACCAGGACATCACTAACAAGTTAGCTGGGTTAGGTTTTCATCACACGGCCAAACAATGCTGAAAAACTAAAAAAACTCAAACAAGGCTATAAATAATAAAAGATCACAATATCAAAAGGAGCTCTGACAGAAAAACTTTCCGCTGCTGCGACTCCATGGACGCGGTTTTGGGACGACGACTGGCCACAAACTGTGGGGAGAGAATTGCACTGCTGACGCAGAAATATGGTTACTGCTAAGATACAATGGAAAATCAAAGCGTACTGCAAGTTCTGTGCCATCGCAGTAAAGTTTAGGTACAGCACGGTTCCTGTAGACCTGTGAAAAAGCACCTTAAGCTGCAAAATCACCCCATTTTAATTCATTGTTTTTTTGATGTCATTTACATATAGTGGTGGGAGATATGGCAAACATTTAATATCATAATACACAATATGTTACAATGTGTTTTTTCTGACATCTGATGAGACAAAAAAGAGTCAGCAGTGCCTCATTTAAAAAAAAAAATACAATTACTGTTTGGTTGCTGAATTTAACACATTAGAAACAAAACTGCAAAAGTTATGGCACATTTTAAATTTTATGTTTCGCTAAACTCAGCAAATCAATTCTGAACTAAAATTGGCAGAAAAAAAACCATATTTTTAATAGAGGATGTGTACTCATTTTGACAAAGCGTGTAATTTGACCCAGGCTGTTCAAACCTTTTCTTATGACAGTATAGCAAAATGATAAACTGTATAGAATAACTCCAAGGGTTTAAAGGGCTAGTGCTAATGTGGCTAGCAATAAAAACTGGTGTTATCAGCTATGTTTTATTGAGCTTTGTTTGTATTCTTTGGCTTCATGGTTCCTTTAAGAACTCTAGGTTTCCCTGCAGCTCCTGGAAAGCAGCACCAGTACATGTTCACTGTTTTGCTGTTCTTTGTGAGGGGTTTGATGAGGAGTCGAATCAGGTCAGGTGGCGCAGAAAAGAACAGCAGTCTGCTGCTTCCTCTGGATTCGCAGGCATTATACCAGCTGTCACACTTTCAGCTGTGATGTCTGTATCTGGGACGCTTTCTCTGTAATGAATAAAACTTGCATGCACCATACGCTGGGATCAAAGGCTCCACTCACCGCCGTAATTCCTGCCTTGTCGCGGGTCTATGTTATCTGACTTTCTGAAAAAGCGAGCTTGTATGTGAAACCTGCTCCCTGTGCCGCAAACTGAAATTGTAATACATTTGTTTGGAGCGTGTCTGGACCATATTGTCACAAGGAGAAAGGGAGGCTATAGAGTCTATTGATATCGCAGATGGCTGCTTTATGAATAGGAGCCCCCTGACTAATCCCAACCACAGTTCCAGATGGGTTTCTGTCAGGAACTCAGCCTCAAGTATGTGCTGTTATGAAGCCAGTCTGATACCGTCTTTTTCACTCTCTTCATTAACTAAGCTGTTAACATATCTCTGGGTGCAATCTGAATCTGAAATGTTACTGTGTTACTCGTGTCCTCATCTGTGTGGCTCTTTACAGTGAGTTGTTCAGTTTAGTTCAGTGTTTACATGGTGATTCGGGCTTTGTCTGATATCTGATCCAGTGATTCTGGCCCATATCGGATCAGTACCAATACTAAGTATTAGATTGGGACGCCTCTAGTTTCTGTGGGAGGATAAGTCAAGGTATTTATGTAATCCAACCAGACCAGTCAGATGATTGATTCGTCAGTGCATTATTAAGTGAAGTCTAATGATGTTTATGGGGATTTGTGTACCAAAAGCAGCACTCTTTCATTTCTTTTCATGTTAATTTTCCAACCTTTTCCAACCTTTGGGCCTGTGCTTCACTGAATATATGTTTATTAACTCATACAGATGCACAAATTAGTGCAAATTCGCATCTCTGCTATGGACTGAGTGGACTGAGTAGTCATTCGTATGTCTTGAATAATAAAAAAAGACCATGTGTAAAAATGTGAAAATAAATAAATAAAATATCTGGTTTTCATGTTATGGGCCCATTAATATATTAGTGTATTGCACTAGTAATATATGTGCAGTTATAAAACTGGTAGTTTAGTCCATATTGTGCAGCCTGGATTACATCATCTCTGTCTGTCTGAAGCTGAGTCGACTGGTTTCTTTTCCCTGTCCCATCAGGTCAGGACAGCTGGGGCCCTCCAGCAGGCCTGCAGATGTGCAGGCGGTTCCTCGGGAGCAGGAACCGTCCAGGAAGCCTTCGCGTGCCATGATCAAAGAGATGGAGTTCATCACTGTGCAGGAGTTCGACACCATCCCACAGTGAGTCCCACCTGTGCTGTCTAAACCAATAGCAATACAGCCCAAGTCTTCCAAAGTGTCCCACAGGTCCTAACTCCACAGTAGACCTGCTTATCAATAAAAATGGACAAAAGTACAACAAATTATATCACTGCTGTTCCTGATTTTAAGGATAACAGTGTGTCATACAGTATCAGAAACCCCATAAGCAGGCATTTTAGAGATTGTTTAACGACTTGACATGGTTTGTAGCAATGGTGTGTGACAGTTTTGGCTTGCAATGAGATAGCTGATGGGGTTTTAGCTTCTGTTACTTATTAGCTACCTTGGCCTCACAGGTCCAGTGCAAAACTCAAGAAGCGAAATGCCTTGGCTGGTCTTACTCTGAACTGTTCGTTTAATTAGAGGGGTCAAAGTAAGGGTAAACAGTAAGACAGAAATATAACTTCACAAAATAAGGTATGCATCACTATTTGATAAGTTCTAACAGACATAAAAGAACCAGTGGTGCTCTGATTAGGGCTAAATCCAATTAACCAGGCCTCCCAGTGATCTTTGTTATAGTTACTGTTTTTGACTGGCATTACCAAGAAAAGACAGTATCCACAGAATTTATCACTATAACAAGAAATATTGTCATATTGCCCACCTCTAGCTCACAGTACTGCTTTACCGTCTTATGTCTGGCACATCCTTGGTAAGCCAATTAGATGTGTAAAAATATCTTTTGGGAACAAATGCATGCTGTTCTTTTGAGCAATATGTTTATTTCAGCTTCTGTGCCCCAAATATGCCACTGTACTGTCTTTTTTAAAACTTTCTCGCATTCATTTTGGGCTTCTTGCTGTCTAATCAATTTGATTAATTGTTGTTTGGACTGCAACTGTTTGATTGGCCTCATATCTGAAGGACTGTAACTGTGTCCTCTCAGGTACATGAAAGGACGAGTGACATATGACCAACTGAACGCTGCTGTGAGGAGCATCAACGCGGCTGTGACTGGAAAATACAAAATCCTCCACCAGCCGGTAAAGACCCTGAACAACAACACACGGAAACTCCACCAGCGCTTTAAAGACCAGGAAACCAAAGACACTAAAGGTGAACAATAATAACATAAAAGCTTATTTTATGTAGTGCCTTTCTCATGCTCAAGGGCTGGAGCTGAGACGAATACAAACACACAATACATAGCAGGAGGCAAAGAAGCCAGAATATAAACTCAGAGGTACATTGTTAATATGGAAACAGGTGGGCTAGTCAAAGCAAAAAAAGTCACAGTATCTTTGCTGGATACCAGCATTGCAAGTGCAGGGTCTCAGAAACTTGAAGGTTCAAGGTTACTTTGTCATCGGGAGCTGTGAACACGTACATAGTGAGATGAGACGTTTCTCCATGAACCACGGTGCAACATATAGCAACATTCCACAAAGTGCAAGTTACAGAAACAATACGATAAATAGACAATGCAATAGTGTAACAGAAATGTGACAGTATAGTGTGAACGGGATGTAAACCTTCCAGAGTGACTAGTATTGCACCATAAATATGATTATGGTATAGAGGGGCACTTTTTTACTACTTAATCCAATTTTTTTTTTCAGTGAACAGTCATTATTAGTAAACATCAAATAAACAAACATTGCTCACTGCTGCCCTTCGATGCTCTAATGATGTTGGCATCAGTTAAACACACATCACTCACTGCTACAAAGGTGTCAGAAGAACTAATGATGGTTCAGTAAGACTAAGCTTTCTTTTATTTCCATGCCTTCTATGTTGGAAGACTGACGTCAGTTTTTTTTTCCCATTAGTCATAATTGATGTGGCCCTTATTTCTGATGTTGCTCCTTTTTACACAAACCAGTACCCTTTATTTGAGCTTGAGAGAATACCAGTAGGAGAGGTACCATTTTGATCTTTTTTTTTAGAATCAGAATACGTCATTGATTCCAGAAGAAATTACTTGTTACAACTGCACAGTGACAAGAACAATATAAAATATAAAGTTTAGATAAATAAAATTCCAATAGAAATCTGTATAAAATACTCAATATGAAATATACTATAATATGTACACAAATGCTGGGTATTAATACTATAGATAATAATAATGGAATATTAGAGATCGGTAGTAGATCAGTAATATTTCACATGGTTAGACTATTGTACATAATAAGAAGATATTACTAATAATGAAGTGATCTATTTTGGTATATGGTCATTTTGGTATATGGTATATTGCTAATCAATATATTTTACATACTTATAACATTGTGGTATCTTTATTATTTGCTTATTTGAGCTGAAAAGCGCTTTCACACACGTTCTGTTCCCAGACTGTAAATCGGATGTAGGCCTCTTTGACCTTAATTATCCGGGGCAGCAGGTTTTTTAATTTCTCTTTGCAAAGAAAACTTGGGCCACTTGCTCCAAAAAGCCGCAGACGCATGAACGAGTGTAATTGCTCTCATAACGAAGGTCATTTATCCTGTCTCCCACCGTCTTAACAAGCTGTTACGGGCAGTGAAGGGTGATCCATCATGCTGTTTCTCTCATCCTCCCTTCCTCTTTCCCTACTCACTTCTTCTCTCCATCTTTGTCTCTTTTTCCACCCCCCTCCTCTCTCCCTCAGGCCAGTATTTCGTGGTGGAGGAGGACCTGCGCGATCTGGCCCAGCTGAAGGTGGATAAGCGCTTTGTTGGCATGCTGAACATGCTGAGGCACTGCCAGCGCCTGAAGGAGCTCCGAGGAGGCGGCCTGACCCGCTATGTGCTGCTATAAACTTCTCCAGACACAGTTTGGGGTCCTGGTGATCTGTTTGACTCTGAAACATCTGAATTCTGGCCTTAAGTTTTCACAAAGGAAAGCTGACACATCCCTCCACCTTAAAATAACTTACATGAAATACTTAAGTGAAGATCTTAAATATTAACTTGAATATATAGGCTAAGGGATATACTTATATACTTAAAGTACTTAAATGTTAAAATACTGAAACATTTCAGTGTTAAAGTACTTAAACATTTATTTACTTAAAGTACTTAAATGTTGTTACTATTCCTGGTTCACCGTCTTACTTAAGTGTTTCAATTGCTACTGTCAAAAACATGAAATTCTAAAGCACTAAAACTCAATTTGCTGAAAATTATAATATGATTTACTGCCGCTTGCATAAAGTTAATGCGTGTAGAAGTGAAACTTCAGGCTTCAGAATTCACTCGTTTCGCAAATAGCCACTGCTGTTGATTTACAGGACTGTGCAAAAGTCTTAGGCCATCAGAGAAAATGATGGTCACTCTGTGTTCTGTTAACCCAAGAGTGTCGATCTTAATTCCTAAAGGAACCCAGTTTGATACCTGTGCTTTAACCAGTTCACGGCAACAGATTTTGCTGAAAAACTAGACATTTTGATCAGCTTTTATTGTATTAAAGTGATAATCTGGCAAAACACAACCCATCACCTCCCCACAACTTCAGATATAGATCAGAAAAGACATGTCCGGTGTCTCAAGTTTGGCTTCTTTAGTTTTGGACTGAAGCTATGAAGCTAATGTAGCTAAAAGGTAATGAAAGCTTATACCCACCAGTTAGCATCTTCACACATTACTCTTAAACCATGCCAAGTTGGGTCATCTCTAATAGACTTGCTTGGCTGATTAACTACATTAGTTATATTTTGTTTACAAGCAAAAACACACTTTTGGCCCAGATAAATAGATTTAAACCGTTTTCTTGGCCTAAGACTTTCTCTCAGTATTGTGAGATAAGTCTGAACCTGCATCATTCTGGTTTATGGAGGAGTTTCTCATTGCTCCCCTGTGTTTGTTGGTTATGCCATACTCTGATCAGTGGTTCTCAGATTTGCCCTTAGAGACCCCCAGATGGTCAATGTTTGCTGGGATCTGTAAGAATGTGCTGTTCACCTGAACTCTTTTTCCAAACTAGTTCATCAAAACTGTGGCACCTTTAACCATGTAAACGTGGAGGTACCTCCAGAATTGCACCTGTACATCAAGAAGAGTTTCTGAACTGAAACCAGAACATTTCGTACCTACACAATAAACTGCTGTTTTATTAATTTTTAATGGAATATTTTGCTTGTAACTAGCTGTGTCACAATACCACTTTTTCATGCCTGATAGCGATACTGATACACCCAGCTTTGAGTATTGATACCAATCTGATACTGTATTTGTCCTGCTCTTTAACAACAAAGCCGTTAGTAACGTATTCAAATACACTTTGAATCCGAAATGTCTCCCTACTTCCTCTAGGGGGCGCACTGAAAGTTATAAATTCCAGTTTCTACACCCGTATTGTGCCCAGTGTGTCCATCATGGAGTTCTGCACACATGGCTGGATCTCCAACACCTCTTTGTTGGACATGTTTTACGCTGTTTGTGTACAGGAGTCTGTATTTTAAGTGCACTATGTAGGGAGCAGGGAGCCGTTTGGGACGCAGCCCTGCTGCTCGTCTGTGTTACTCATGTCCTCATCTGTGTGTCTCTCTTAACAGCCCGTTAATCAGAGTTTAGTTTAGTGTTTTCATGAGCATTTAGGCTTTTTCCAATATCAGATCCAGTGGTTTTGCCCCATATCGGACTGATACTGAGTGTCAGATCGGCTCACCCCTACTTGTAACTTTTGTAAATATGTTTTTGTGAATATTTTTTTATGACTCTTTGAGATCTCCAAAGCTATGAGTTGTAAGATGAGTTATTTTGTCTCTGGCAATAAAGTAGTAATAATCTATCCTCTGCTGTTTTTGGGGATTATTTATTTTTATGGTCTTGTTACTTTATGCTAATTTATGTATTTTCTTTTGCAATCACGCAAAGGGATGAAAACATGAGCACTTTGCTCAGTTACCTATTGTCTCACCTAAAGTTCAAGCGTTTCTCAAGAAGTTATAGTTCAACACAGCCTGTTAGGCATTCAGAGGCTTGCTGTGTCATAAGTATCTGGCTGCTTACAAAGAGGACCAGACACGAGGCTGCAGGACAACTGACTGGAGCCATGACCCATGCCCTCACGTTATTGGTGAGTTAGACCGTCCTCAAGACTATTTATTTGTTTTCTTGCTTTGTTTGTTTATATAATACAATACACATATATAATACAAAAACAAATCTAATATAATACAATAAATGTAATGGACAAACACAATACAACAAAACAGAACAAAACAATGTGGTTCACAGATTCATACACACAGACAGGCGAGTAACTCAAACGGACCATGGCTTCTTATGCAGGTTGCGCCCGAAATGAGCTATTTAACCCTTTTGCAAGAGGCCTAGAACATCTAAGCATCTAATGGGTTCCCGTGTTTTATAAATTACATTCTCTTTGCAGTGCAGCCTACATGTCAGAAAGTTCGAAGACATTTGAAATACAACCTTAAGTCAAAGTGTTTTCATTCATCTGATATAAAATTCAAAAGAATTTTCTTGCATGGAACGTTAACATGGAAAGTTGTCTCATACAAATATATATAACGTTTTGTCTTCTATTTAAAATGGCGTTATTTCATCAGTGACTGAGTGTTCTTTGTGTTCAGTTGAAGAGGCCAGTGCTTGTCGCAGTTGTTTTAATCACAGGAATCGGGGGAACGTTCCAGTACGGCTACAATATCTCTGTCCTCACCTCACCGTCTGTTGTGAGTGTTAAGATTTCTGGATATTAGACTGAGTAAAGAATGTGTATATATTTTTTTTAATTTTTAAAGTTTTTTTTTATGCAACTGTTTTCTGGCGTAGCAGCTTAACAGCTCTAATAAGAATAGGCTGCCATATAAGTGAGCTGCTATACCAGAAAACTACTGCATAATTAAAATCATCTTGAATTAAGGAGCTTTTGTGTTTTGATAAGTTCTAAATAACTCTTAAGAGGTCTTTGCCTTCTCTGATAGCTGGTCATCCAAAGGTAAACCTAAATAATTTACTGTAATATTTATTAGAAATTGGGTCCGGACCTCACTTAAAAATATGAGGAATTCTTTAACCTAACTTTAGCCTACCTCTCAAGCCCCACCAAACAAGCCATAGTTGCCCTCTTCTCTGTTCTGGTCAGACTGGAGCTCATTCATTCTATTTTTGAAATAAAAGGTTGGGTGGGCAGTATGATCTTTATCGTTCTCATACTAATTCATGTTACTATATTTCACAATTCCCTTTTTTTTTTTTTTTTCTTGATTCAAGATTCTTTATTTGTCACATACATAGTTCTACAACATGCAGTGAAATGAGCCCCTGAGTCTCATTAGGGCTAAACTAAGGCAATAAAATATACCGGAAAAAAAGTATGTTCCAACTAAATATTACAAACATTACAAACAAGCAAGATCTGCACAGCGTGGAAATGTAACAGAATAGAATATCAGGGCTGTAAAGTGCAGTGTGCTGGTTGATGTATGTGCATGTTGTGGATATTCTTCTAGAACACTGACCGACTGCATGCTTAGTGTGTGAAAAGCTGAATAAAATGTCTTTGTTATTAGAGTTTCCATGGTATTTTTAAATATAGCATCAATATTTCATTTTTTGTCTGTTTCAAATGATCAGATGTTAGAAAAAGTAAGTACTGTGGTATATTGTGTGTTGTGAAAATGGCCATAAAAGATATTACTGTAATCATAAATAATCTTCTCCTTGACCTTGGACATTGAGATTGGTCCAAATGAACTGAGTGATACAACATAATGGCTGGAAACGTTTCCTTTTTTTGCTTGAACTCGTTCCTCTGACTGAACTGTAGGATAAAGAGTGGACAGGTTAAGCTGGTCTAACTTTGTTCTCGTGTCTGAAAGTACATTAAAGAGCTGGTGAACAGGACGTGTGTCCAGCGCTATGGTCACTCTCTGGAGGCCTGGGAGCTGTCCCTCATCTGGTCCTTCATCGTCTCCATGTACTGCATCGGGGGGCTGCTGGGCTCTCTGGGGGCTGGATACCTCGCTGCCACCTATGGGAGGTCAGAACTAATAGTTAAGACCATCACTGTAAACCGTACCACAATATTTATCAAAAATAAAGACACCGTTTAGAGATTTAGAATAATATGGGCCTGCCTTCGGCCCCTATTCGTTTCAGTGATAGGCCCACAATTACTTTGGTCATTAATCAATTAATCAGAGGTGTAAATAAGGTAAAACAATAAAAAAAACAGACGATAACAAACCATACATAGCCTTTAAAACATTCTAAAATAAGTTATCGAATATAAGAAAATGTAAGCTATGAAGCCTTTAGAAAGACTTAAGTAAAAATATGACATTATATACAAAGTTCAAAATCTGAAAAATTATTTTTGTATTTTGTATGTAAGAAAATATAAACTATGAAGCCTTTATAAAGACTTCAGTAAAACTAAATTTTTGTATAATGCTCATGCAAACTGCTTGTTAATTATTAATGATGTGTTGAATTTAAATTTCAATAGATCATTTTTGGCTCGATTATTCACATTTAATTGATTGACTTCATTATAATATCTACAATAATTTATAGATAGAGCCATAGAACCATAGAGTAATGTATGCTTATAAGGGAACTATAAAGAAATATAATAGAAAGAAATACAATACAAAAGAAATGCAGTTCCAAATATGTTACATGTATTGTATATATTATCATCACTTTTCTGGACTTAAAATATCTTAAAGTCTGTAAATATTCTTTCAAATGGTACGTTTAGTCCTCCCATCCATGCGGTCCATATATGGAAAATAAGCTACAAAAACAGTTTTCATATCACAGTTTTTGTGATGTCACACTTAAATCTATCTCCTTATTCTGGCTGCAGCAGTTTAGCCCCGCCCATTCATGCATCACTTCACCAACACCTTTAAGACCTCGATTCATCAGAACACCCAGTAACTCACCTGGAGCTGTGATTGGCCACCCTGTCAGAAAGTCTGTTATTGGTTAGAGGCTCATTTGCATATAACAGCCTTTTGCAATATCAGTATTGAAGAGACAGATATCGTGATAGCAGTTAACAGACAGATATGTTGTGCATCCCTTTTGTAGATATTACACTAGATATTAGAATTAAACACACTGATTTTATGTAAATGAGCTCTGTTCTGATTGGCTGTCCTGTATTTGTGCCTCATTTGAACAGCAGCTTTTTAAGGTCGTCTTTAAAGGGCGTGGCTAAACTGCTTTAGGTAGAATAGTAAGATATACGAAAATTAGAGGATTTTTCATGTAGATGAAAAGTTTTTGTTGGCTATCTGTCATAGCTTGCCAATAATGTTTGAATCAATTTGTAATTGATGTACTGGGGAGGACATTTAGAGCTTTTTTTTTTGTCTATTGGGAAGATCTGTCCCCTCAATATCTATTATAATTACAGCCTTAATACATACTTTGGACTGAGGAGTGAACAGTACGTTTTGAGACTTTAACAGTGATTAGGTACCACATCAACCTTTTTTACTCTTTTACTTGCAAACAAAATTAGTTTATCCATGAAATGAGTCTTTTAACAGATCCAGTAAGGTAGTTTGGAGGGCTATGAATATTGTTTGCCTATTTTTATATCTCTGCCTAAGGAGTAGTCTCCCAGATTAGGCCTTATTAAGCCTAGGCCTGGACTGCTCTGTGTTCTGAATGGAGATTTTCCATTGAAGAAGAAATATAGTCCAGGACTAGTTTTAATCCCTGTACCACTGAGGTACCCTTGAACAAGGTACCGTCCCCACACACTGCTCCCCGGGCGCTGTGTTCCTGACTGCCCGCTGCTTCACTTGGGTTAAATACAGAGAAAGAATTTCACATTGTTCACACTGTGTGCTGTGCTGTGGTGTGACTATAAGGGGCCACTTTACTTTACTTTTATACAGTGAAACCAAATAACGTTCCTCCAGAACCATGGTGCAACACAAGGACAGAACAGAACACCACAAGATCAAAAGCAAATGAAAGAAATGTAAAATGAATGTGGGTGTGAAATAAAAACCGTTTTGGAGGAGGGAGCCCGCTGTGCAGAAGTGTTTGAACTGGATCTGAGGGGAGAGTTTGTCTTTTAGGAGAAGCCTGAGTGAGTGATGACGATAGGGGTAATGATTGAGTTAATCCTGTTAATGTGTGAATCCCCCGCTCTGCTGCATAACTAAACTGTTGAACATTGCGACACGGCGGTGACGCTGCGGATCAATTGCAGCTGATTGACTTGAGGCAACTCGATGAACGATTGACCGACTTCAGGAAAGAAACCACAGCATTTAATTGCAGAATTGATTTGAATACGGAGGAATAATGTCCACCAGGTGCTGGACCCTCCTCAGGTCACTCCGGCCTGTTCAGATGGATTGAATTTGGCTGACTGGTGCATTTTTCTTTCTCGGCACTTTTACTGTTGAGGGTCATGATGTGAATCTGCACTTTGCAGTTGAGTGGCTCTTCCCTTGACTTTTAAAGGGCCCATATCTGACAAATGTCTCGCATTTTATTGCTTTCCCTTGAGGTTTGTGGGCTTTTATAAACCAAAAACAGCCATCGTTCATTTTTACATGCCCATTTTCCAACTTCTCTACACCCCAGGCTGGTTTTGTTACTGTGCCTTCAAGATTGATGCATGTAAATGAGCTCTGTTCTAATTGGCTGCCCTGTACTGAGCCTCATTCAAAAAACAGGCCCGGCTAAAACACAACACTCCTTATAACTTCAGTGTGAATGGGTGGGGCTAAAAGGCTGTAGACTGAATAAGCTGACACATTATACTATGCAAAAAGTCTTAGAATATTCAAATATTGTGTTTAGAACAGGTCAGGAAGTTTTTATTCATTCAGAAAAACACTAAAGTTGTCATGTGGGGGTGCAAGACAGGACGACGTACAGGAGAAGTCTTAGATAGAATGTTTTTAATAAAGAACACACAGGAACAAACACGAGAACCAAAA
>JBBPCZ010024179.1:0-14199 GCA_037974445.1 Brycinus macrolepidotus
TGTTCTTTATACCTGTAAAGCTAAACTTAAATCAACATCTGCTTTTGACTAAGTTACTGCTAGCTAAGTTGCACACCAATTTGAGTCAAGCAGACCTGCTAGATGCATGGTCAGCTGGATTTTGACCCGTTTCAACATAGAACCACTGACTTGGATCTGTAGATTCCCTTATTCTTTGGACACGATTAGCCACAAATGTATGAAATCGCTTGGTTTCATTCTTGATATATCCAAGCACCACTTGAGAATCGGTCCAGAAGAATTCCTGATCTATTTTTAGAGTTAACTCTTCTCTAAGGATGCTACTTACTGCAGCAAAAACTGTAGCTGCAGTAAGCTCAAAACGTGGTATGCTGACAACTTTGGTGGGTGACACCCTGGCCTTACCCATGACCAGTGCACAATAAACTTGTTCTTCAGCAACAATTCTAATATATGAGCATTGCCCATAGCCATCAGTGCTGGCATCTGAAAAATGATGCATCTCAATTTTTTGAATGATGCTGATGTTTTTGGGAATGACACACCTTGGTATTTGAATTTTTGAAGATTCTCAAAGTCTTAGAGCCATTTTTCCCATTTGGGTTCAGTTCAGGTGGAAGAGGTTCATCCCATCCCACACAACATTTGCACATCTCTTGAAGCATTCTCTTTCCAGTCAATACGTAAGGAGACAAAAATCCCAATGGGTCAAATATACTTGCAACTGTAGATAAGATTCCTCGACGAGTGGCTGCCCTTTCGCTAAGGACAACATTAAACGAGAATGTGTCAGTTTCTACGTTCCACCTTACTCCCAATACACTCTGCATTGGAAGCTCATTGTAGTTCAAATCAACATCCCTTACTATACTGGCACGTTCGCACTCTGGAATAGTATCCAAGACTTCTCTGCTATTAGACACAAATTTGTGTAGATGCAGTTTCCCTTTGGAAAAGACTTCTTGTGCTTCATGGACCAACTGGATGGCTTTCTCAACTGAATCTATGCTGATCAGGCCATCGACCACATAGAAATTTTGGCGAATGAAACTCGCTGTCTGGGGGTAGTCTTTCTCATATTTGGTAGCTAGATGTTTCAAAACTATGCACTCGCATCTGGTATTCCTTTGGCTCCGTTTCAATGTTCCCATTCTCCCACCACAGGAACCTCAAGAAATCCCTGTCTTGTGGGCTAACATGGAAGCGGTGAAACATTTTTTCTATATTGCAAACAATTGCAATTTGGTGCTCACAAAATCTACAAAGCACTCCAGTCAAAGCATTTGTTAAATCTGGCCCTGTGAGCAGGTGGTCATTTAAAGAAGTGCTTTCAAATCTGGCAGAGCAATCAAATACTACTCATATTTTTTCAGGCTTCCTGGGATGGTACACCCCATGGTGAGGAATGTACCACGTGATGACCTCCCTTGAGGCATCATCTGCTTCCTCAGCATCACCATCACGAAACACTATCCATGAATTTTAGATAATCCTCTTTGTATTTTGGACTTTTTTCCATTTTTCTTTTTAGATGTTTCAGTCGGATCATAGCAAGCTGCTTATTGTTTGGAAGTTGTGGACGTGCTCTGAAGGGTAAAGGCATTTCCAGATGTCCCTCTTCATTATGTTGAATTTTTTCATTCAGCAGATGTAAAAATTGCATTTCTTCTTGAGACATTTTCTTTTCTCTGGGGTTTGTGTCTAAAAAAATCTGTTTCTAAGGCCTTAATGATGGAAGCAAGAGCAACAGATGGACATTTCTTTAAAGAGATGCGGTGACAAAACACTGTCACATCCCTTGAACTACTGTGAGGTGTTTTGGGTCCTACTATACTCCAGCCCAATTCAGTCTTTACTGCATATGGCTCAAAATCCTCCCCCGATATCACCTGCTTTGGTTTCAGAGCCCTACTGTAGTCATAGCCAATCAGAAGACCTACAGGACAGTTAAAAAAATCTGGCATCTCTGTTGATATGCAGAGTAAGTGGCTCCAAGTTTTTGCTGTTTCACAGGTGGGAATACCGTTTGGCTCCAATGGGATGTACTCTTGGGTGTGCACAGGTGGCAATTCAATGTATTCTTGTGAGTGGTACCCCCTTACTCTGAGTTCAGTTGCTCGTTGGCAATTCACTATGGAACTTCTGTTGGTCATTGTCGATAATTTCAATATCACAGGCTCTGCGTCTGCTTGGATGCTGTTGCAAACCTCTTGATCAATAATGGTATTACTGCTTTGTGTATCCAGTAATGCATACACCAAGATTTCTGAACTGTTTTTTCCCACACAAGAGATCCAAACTGGGACAATCACTGAAGTGCAATCACTGCTGTCTGATCTTACATTGCACAAGGCAACAGAAGCATCTTTCTTGTCGTGATGCCTCTGGCTTTCTTCCTGGAGGACGCTCTTCAAGAAGTGGATTGGGGAGGCGCTGCCGTCAAATATTGCAAGTGGCCCTCCTTTTACAGTTTTTTGAGATATGGCCAACTCTGAAGCAAGCAAAGCACATTTTGTTATCGATGACAAACCTTTTCTTTTCATCTAGAGGCATTGCTGCAAATTTTCCACATTTATAAATAAAGTGGTTTTTCTGACAACAGACATACTCTATTTGTCCTTTGTTCTGAATGACAGAGGGGTTGAGCTTGACATCATTTCCTGATGCATTTGAATTACAAAAGGTGGGTTGTGTCCTTTGAGACACATTCAATGATGTATAAAGAGTGCTGGACCGGAAACGCTTCTGTTCTTTTGCAGGTTTTTGATCTACATGTTTTAAAGCGTGGAGAGAGGAGATTGGGTTACATGCAATACGTGCCTCTTCTGCTACAAAATCTGAAAATTCTATAAATTTTGGATATGCCTTTCCTTCATCTAGTGCTTTAGTTACATACCGATTCCAACGGGTTGTTATCCAATCAGGAAGTTTCTGCAACAATTTTTGGTTTTCTTCACAATCATCTAGAACTTGAAGTCCTTGCACATGGGGCATTGCATCCTTGCATGCAATGAATAAATCACTGAACTCTCTTAATTTCTCTAGGTCCAATGTTTGGCCAGGTGCTCAGTTTCAAACGGAATGCTCTTTGAACTATAAAAGGGTGGTCATAGTGTTTGTTCAGGGCATCCCAACCCTGTGTGTATGCTTCGTCATCACTCCTATAAAATGTTCCTTCTAACATACTGAGTGCTTTTCCACTTATGTATTTTTTCAAATAGAAAAGCCTATGTGCTGGATTTGTGCAGGATGATTCAATTAATGCCCTAAAACAGGTGCGCCATTCAGTAAACTTAAGTGGATCACCTGTGAATGTGAATGGTTCAGGGGCTGGAAGTCTAGATGTTGCCAGGGATTCTTTTAGAGCTTGAACCATTGAGACATCATCGTTTGCTACTATCTCTCGCTTATCTTCATTGCACAAAGGTACTGAAGTGTCTTTGGGTTCTTGGGTACATGGGGAGCTACTGTGCTTTGGTAGCTGATTTGAAGGCAAAGTGTCTACTATTCCAGGATCTCTTGTTTCAGCATTCAATTTTAATTCCTCTTCGCCATACACTTTGTATTCAGCCTCAATGACTTCAAGATCCCTTTGATCTTCAAGCATCTTTAATCTCTCTTGTTGGGCTAGTACTTCCATTCTTTGGGCAGAGATTTCTTTTTCTCTATTGATTTCAGCTTGTGATGCAGCTTCTGCTTTCTTTACCGACACCTGACTTCCATGCTGACTACTGCTTCCAGCTCTTGAAACTGTTGATCAATAAATAGATCTGTCATCTTCTCTTTGGAGTAAATGAAGGAGTGTTGCTTTAGCTGCTTCTGTGTCAAACTCCTTTGTGCCTACTTCAGTATGACGTCTTTTCAAAAGTGCTATTAGTTCAGTGGTAACTGAAGAACAGCTATCCATCTTCCATCTTATATCTTGAGATGGGGTGATCAGTACACGTAAACTTTCATATTCTTGTTTTAGTTCTGACTCATATTTTTCTATCATTTTGCCTAATTGAACTTTAGAGCATTTTTGTTTAAGTTTAGTTCTAATGAACTGAGCCTCTGCCTTGACGTTTACATATATGAACGTAAACTTTCTTTCCTTTTTTATGATCTCAGCCTTTCTGAGCTCAAGTATTTTTTCTGTTGGGCATTTTTCTCTTTCTGACTGTCTAACCCCTTGCTCACTTTGAGAAGACGGATTTGCAAGCCCTACCCTTTGTATTTCAAGATCTGCATGGATTTCAGCTATGCATTCCTCAATTGTTTGTCTTTCTGAATCTTCAAGTTCAGTCTTCAATTTCTCCTCTAATTGTGCCCTTTCATCTTCTAGAGCCTGAACTACTGACTCAAGCACACGGATGTCTGATACACTTTGTTCCATTATTTAAACTACTTTAATACCACAGTTTATAGTAAACCAATCATTTTTTCACTGCCCGGTTTAAACATTAAAATGGTGAAACTACAGAATCACTACAAAGAGAACAATCTACTCAAACAACTGCACACTTACATCTTCCTTGAAAACTTATAGAAAATGTAAATCTCTTTCTTCAGGTAATTTAAAGGTAAAGATATAACCTCTATTAGGAAAGTAAATTTCAAGACTGAAATAATACAGTCTGACCTGACAGAGGTAACCTTTCAAAAACGGAACTGTCCAAAGACGTCAAAACGTTGCCTCCTTAAGACAGTCCTCCACAGCTGCAGCACTGTCTTCTTCTCGAGGAAAGATTCCTCTTTCACATTAATTTGAAGCTTGTTAAATTGCCGCGAATAAGCACAGTCTGATCTCGCTAGTTAAATCTGTGATGGTGCCTTGAAGAAACGTTGGCGATGTTACTCTTCAGACCGTGAATCTGCTCCCGCGAATGGCACGCTTGCCGAGATTGGACACGTATTTCACTGTAATGGCTCCTAATGTTTTCTTCTTGTCAGAAATTATGCCACAGCTTGACTGATGTTCAACCGATGATGTTTAATGTCTTCATTTTTCTCACAAGTAGCAAACCAAACTTCGCCAAACACTGTGAAAAACTGAAATAGCCATCCGCGTGGCTTATTGATTAAACATCACATTTACACAGTTATGAAAATAACATGAACATTAACAAAAAAAAAAACACTAAACAAAACATTAACATACCGTGTGCACCTTCTAACTAGAAATTAGGAGATTACTGCATTTCAGCATTCAGCTCTCTTCAGCATTCAGCTCTCAGTCTCTCAACTTATTCTCATGCCGTTTTTGCCGACTCTGACATTTTTTTCTGCTCATTAACCTAGATCATGTGACCACATAAAGTAGCTCATTCCGCTAAACAGTAGGTGGCACTATTACCCAAAAAGACATTAAACATTTCCAAGTAATACTGAAAATAACACATTGGCAAGAAAATGAAACAAATACTTTCAATTGCAAACAAACAAATAAATAAATAATAAAGCATATACATAAGCTAATTTCCTGGTGACAGCTACATCCACAAAGCTTCATATGCCACCTCAGGGCAACTCACCCATCACATACATGATATCAGGTATGACCCACACTCCTCTTTTTCTTGCCTTTCATCCCTTTTTCCTCTCTATTGCCAATAATTGTTGGAAGCTCACCTCTAGGTACTTGCTATGGTATACAAAGTGGTTTCTAGGGTGTTGTTAGCTGCTTGCCATGGTGTAGGAGGTGGCTGCTAAGGAGTTTCTAGACGGGTGCTATGGTATACAAGGTGGTTGCTAGGGTGTTGCTAGGTGTTTGCTGTGGTATAGGAGGTTGTTGCCAAGTAGTTTCTAGGCAGTTGCTGTGGTGTATGAGGTGGTGGCTAAGTAGTTTTTAGGCAGTTGCTATGGTGTAGGAGGTGGTTGCTAATGAGTTTTAGGTGATTGCAATGGTACACATCGTGGTTGTTATGGTGTTAGTATGTGCTTGCTATTTTGTAAGAGGTGGTTGCTAAGTAGTTTCTAGGCAGTTGCTGTGGTATAGGAGGTGGTTGCTAAGTAGTTTCTAGGCAGTTGCTGTGGTGTATGAGGTGGTTGCTGTGGAGATTCTGGGTGGTTGCTATGGCATAAAAGGTAGTTGATATGGTGTAGGAGGTTTTTGCTAAGTAGTTTCTAGGCAGTTGTTATGGTGTAGGAGATAGCTGCTAAGTAGTGTCTAGGCAGTTGCTATGGTGTAGGAGGTGGTTGCTAATGAGTTTTAGGTGATTGCTATGGTATACATCGTGGTTGCTATGGTGTTAGTAGGTGCTTGTTATTTTGTAAGAGGTGGTTCCTAAGTAGTTACTAGGTAGTTGCCATGGTGCAGGAGGCGGTTGCTAGGGATTTTGTCTGTAGTTGCTAAGATTTAAATTGTGGTTGCTATGGTGTCGGAGCTGGTTGCTAAGTAGTTTATTGGCAGCTGCTATGTGTAGGAGCTGGTTGTTATGGAGTTTCTAGACGGTTGCTAAATGCTGTAAACTGTTGCTATGGTATACAAGGTGGTTTCTGGGGTGTTGCTAGGTGCTTGTTCTGGTGTAGGAAGTGGTTGCTAAGTAGTTTCCATGCAGTTGCTATGGTGTAGGAGGTGGTTGCTATGGAGTTTCTGGGTAGTTTCTATGGTATAAAAAGTGGTTGCTATGGTGTAGGAAATTGTTGCTTAGTACTTTCTAGGCAGTTGCTATGTGTAGGAGGTGGTTCCTAAGGAGTTTCTAAATGGTTGATTTTATATACAAGGTGGTTGCTAGGGTGTTGCTAGAAGCTTGCTGGGGTGGAGGAGGTGGTTGCTAAGGAGTTTCTAGATGGTTGCAATGGTATACAACGTGGTTCCAGGGGTGCTGCTGGGTGGTTGCTATGGTGTAGGAGGAGGTTCCTAAGTAGTTTTTAGGAAGCTTCTGTGTGTAGGAGGTGGTTGCTAAGGAGTGTCTAGATGGTTGCTATGGTATATAATGTGATTTTTAGGGTTTTGCTAGCTGGTTGCTTTGGTGTAGGAGGTGGTTCCTATGGAGTTTCTGGGTGGTTGCTATGGTATAAAAAGTGGTTGATATGGTGCAGGAGGTTGTTGCTAAGTAGTTTCTTGGCAGTTGCTATGGTGTAGGAAGTCATTGCTAAGTAGTGTCTAGGCAGTTGCTATGGTGCAGGAGGTGGTTGCTAATGAGTTTTAGGTGATTGCTATGGCATACAAGGTGGTTGCTATGGTGTTACTAGGTGCTTGCTATGGTGTAGGAAGTCATTGCTAAGTAGTTTTTAGGCAGTTGCTATGTGTAGGAGCTAGTTGCTAAGGAATTTCTAGACGGTTGCTATGGTATACAAGGTGGCTGCTAGAGTGTTGCTAGGTGCTTGTTGTGGTATAGGAAATGGTTGCTAAGTAGTTTCTAGGCAGTTGCTATGGTGTAGGAAGTGGTTGCTAATGAGTTTTAGGTGATTGCTATGGTATACATGGTGGTTGCTATGGTTTTACTAGGTGCTCGCTTTTTTGTAGGAGGTGGTTGCTAAGCAGTTTCTAGGCAGTTGCTCAGGTGTAGGAGGTTGTTGCTATGTAGTTTCTAGGTTGTTTCTAGGCGGCAGGCCCATTTCAAAATTTCTTCAGGAATTTTATTTTTAGTGTTTATTTAGTATTCTCCAGCCGCATCCATCGCACTTAATGCAGCTTGAACCATAGCGTGCACCCAGGCAACCTATATATCAAAACGCTCGACCCGACAACGTGAGGTGTGCTATTACTTTTGTTGGCGTTCTCATTTACTGTGGCAAAGCTTTTCGCAATAGACAATGAATAGGGTTCACATTTTAGATCTTCCTGCTCGGACATGCTTTGTCCAAAACCCACCAAACTTCATGTGATACCTCAGGCCAACTCCCTCGACACACAAACACGGTCGATTATGAACAGCACTCGTGTTTTCCTTTTTTTCCTTTCCATTTTTGACCACATTCAGATGATTGCAGTGTCAGGAGATGAAATTTTCAGTCTCCATACAGTGACCAAATGAAGTGAAACTGTACATGAAACCTCAGGCAATGTCCCCCCACATATCCATCCACTCATCTGTTCCTTTGTTTTCATGCATTCCTTTTTCCTCAAAACACTTCCATTAATTTTTTGGCTGCATTTAAATGAATGGATTTCTGCTCATTAATACTTCACCATACATCCTTTTTGATTAAACCACTATGTGCATGTGTACAGATAAAAACTACTTTTGTGTGGTTGCTATAAAACCCATGTTTGGAGACACCCAAACATTGGTTTTATGGACCAAAAAATGTTTGTGTTAAAAAAAGTCAAACCAGGCTCTTCTGACTCAGAGACCAGCACCTTACAGCTGCACCATAGGGGGAGGCGTGAAAGCGTCACCTCTTACCATTATGGTTAAAGATGGCTGAAAAACACACAGCAGTGTTCACGGGTTTATTATTTTTAATTAAACCACAACAAACAGTTCGACCATCGCCTATCTCTCCCATTCACTATGGATGAGACTCGACCACAAAAATTGATTTTTTAAACGATCAATACTCTGCCCCGATCATCTGATCAATTAACGCTGTACAAACGCAACATGCCGAATATTCACTGGCTGACTATTTTTAATTCAACCACAACAGTCACATCACATTTGTGATTGTTTGACCAGGGGCCGAGTATTGATCATTTAAAAAATGGTTGAGAGATCTCTGTAACATATGGGGAGAGTGCAAGAGCTGCCAGGACAGAGAAGAAACACATGCAGATAGGAGGGCAGAATGAGTGTTAGTTTGAGTGTAAGTTAGCCCTCTTTTGCTCATGTAGACGTCTCTGCTGTTATTAATGCAGTTTGAAATGAGTCATTTCTGTTTGTTGTGATTTATTAAAAATAATCAGCGCACAAATGCTTGTTTTGCCATTGTTAGTTAGCTGAGCTGCTGGCTAACTCCGTTAGCCAATTTGAGGCTGTATCTTAACTCTTGTGGGTGAAGACTGTGTGTAGGACAATAAAATGTGGTAGGGAGACAGCGAGCTTTGTGCTGAAGAGAGATTTTTGTCTTGTTTTCTGAGGTGTTTCTGTCTGCACACACACGCATAGCCCCCCTGCTCCCCCCATTTTCATCCCTGTGTGTGAAAAATATGTTTATTTTTTAACCTTAACTCGACTAACCCTCAGAAATGTAATCATCAGTTGTGTAGAAACAGAGATCTCAAACTTTAAAAAATAACATTTTCCAAAGTTTTTTGGAACTTTAAAATGGCGTTGACTTTTTAAAATGGTGTTGATTTTTTAAAATGGCATCATCAAAATAACTAAATATATTTTTACTTCTGATTGTAAAAATAGTGGAAAAATATGCTCCGTGTTCACGCGCATGTGTATGCACGTGTGTGTGTGTGTGTGTGTGTGTGTGTGTGTCACATGTGGGTATGTGATTTTTACAGTAATTTTTCTCTGTGCAATTTTTTTTCTTTTCTTTGTATAGCTGGAATTTGGTGCCGCTTCTCGTCCAAGCCCGTTTTGAATTTTGGAAAAATTCCAGTGCTAAAACGTTCTTTAATATCTGATGTATAGCACGTGTATGCTAGTTGATCAGTTAATCAGGGGCCGAGAATTCAATTTAATTCAATTCAATAAAAATTAAATTGATGTGGTTGAGTTGCTTCCGTAAAGTATGTGAGATAGAGGAGGGGCGAGTCGCCTTAAAAGTCTGTAGCCGAGAGAAAGTCTCTGAGCAAGTATGACACAGGAATATCACTGCTCATCCCTGAACAATTTTCAATTTTCGATGGGTGTTATCTGCTAATGATCCAGTTCAAGTTTGAACAGAGCAGAAAAGAAACCCTCATCACCTGTGACTACACACATCACTGCATGCAGTGCCAAATTCCAAGTAATTCCAACACTGGACTAATAACAATAATAACAATAATAAAACTGTACTGCTTTAAAATGATCAGCAACCTACATACACTGCCCGTCCAAAAAAAAGTCACCACCTGGATTTAACTAAGCAAATAGGTTAGAGCTTCCCATTGGATAATTACTGCATGGATGATTATGTTTCAGCTGGCAACAAGTTATTTAATCCTAACGGATGCAGGGAGTAGCTTTTTATTTTTTAAACGACCATGTCGGAAGACACATCCTGTGGTCGTGGAAAAGATGCTAATCTGTTTCAGAAGGGTCAAATTATTGGCATGCATCAAGCAAAGAAAACATCTAAGGAGATTTCTGAAACTACTAAAATTGGGTTAAGAGCTGTCCAATGCATTATAAAAAAACCAGAAGGATAGTGGGGAACCATCATCTTCGAGGAAGAAATGTGGTTGGAAAAAAATCTTGAATCATTGTGATCGGCAAACACTTAAACATTTGGTGAAATCAAATTGTAAAAAAACAACAGTAGAACTCACAGCTATGTTTTTTAGTGAAAATAAGAGCATTTTCACATGCACAATGCGAAAGGAACTCAAGAGTTTGTGACTAAACAACTGTGTAGCCTTAAGAAAACCACTTATCAGTGAGGCTAATCAAAAAAAAAACAAAACTTCAATTTGCTTGGGAGCAAAAAGATTGGACTCTGTAGCAATGGAAGGTGGTCATGTGGTCTGATGAGTCCAGATTTACCATTCCAGAGTGATGGGCAGATCAGGGTAAGAAGAGAGACAGATGAAGTGATGCGTAAGTGCCTACCGTACAAGCCTGTGGGAGCAGTGCTATGATCGGGGGTTGCTGTACTTGTGCCCAAAGAATGAGGTCAGCTGACTACCTGAATATACTGAATGACCAGGTTATTCCATCAGTGGATGTTTTCTTCCCTGATGGCATGGGCATATTCCAAGATGACAATGCCAGGATTCATTGGGCTCAAATTGTGAAAGAGTAGTTCAGGGAGCATGAGACATCATTTTCACACATGGATTGGCCACCAGAGTCCAGACCTTAACCCCACTGAGAATCTTTGGGATGTGCTGGAGAAGACTTTGTGCAGCGGTCCGACCCATCATCACTACAAGATCTTGGCAACACATTAATGCAACTCTGGATGGAAATAAATGTCACATTGCAGAAGCTTATCGAAACCATGCCACAGCGAATGTGTGCCGTAATCAAAGCAAAAGGTCCAACTAAATATCAGTGTGTGTGACTGTGTATTACAGCATGTGTATTACGTAACTATAAATAACTGTAACTATAGTTTTTCGATAAGAGCGTCTGCCAAATGCCATAACTGTAACTGTAAATGATGCAAAGACCTTTAAGTTCCAACACATAAAAATAGAGCAAAAATTTGGGCCCTGAGGACTGGTCTGAGATTTACCTGGGTCAAATATTTTAAATCTCTGATACATGTAACACAGCAAATGCATTTATCATAAACTTTCTTCATTATAGCTATTGCTCTTTCTCTGAAGTCATTCTGGTCACTGTAACCTGATCAGTGTGAACAAGGAATGGTCTTTGGCTTGCTCTCTCCATTGTTAATGTACAGTCCAGTACAATACATTCGGTTCTGTACGCACTGAGTATAAGTTAGTAACAGGAAAAAAGGTCATGACGCACCTGTGGCCACACCTCCTCCAGAGAGGAGAAGGACGTGACGTAAGAGTGTGCCATGGTGCCTGCCACTGGAATTCCAAAGAGACGCCCAGCCAGAGCATTACTCGTCAAATCAAACCCTGTGGCCAGAAAGACAGCTGCATTACCATGTAATGGTACATCTACATTACCACGAAGTAGCAGGGTTGGGGTGGGGGTCATGTAGACATCTTCACTGCCTGTAGCAAGTAGGTCTTTGATACCAGCACAACAATGTCATGAGAGAGTCACGACAAATAGTAATCTATTGTGCCTCGTTAATAATATAGTGGAAGCAATTTCTCACAAATTTGTACTATTAGCCATTATATTGAAATGCTAACATGCTTTCTAACTACATTTTTGTAGCTATTATGAACAACTTAATGGGAAGTTGCTCTGTTATGTGATGGTGTTACCTGGGCACAATAAGCTTTAAACATAAGCTTTAAAGCTTTAAACTGTGTAAATCTAAAATACAACAAGGATTAGCTTTAAGCATTACTAAATTCAATCATTTCTAGTACAAGATACCAGTAGGACTATGCATCAACAAGACACGCATTCACATTAACGCACAAAGAACAGGACTTAAAACTGGACCTTGAAGTTAACAGTGCATGAAGCCGTACAGCAAATGCAATGTCTAACACAGGATTTGACAAACTTTTTCAACACTAAATATTTTACACCACTATCCTGAGTCCACTTTTGTTTTAATGTGTGTATTTACCTCCAATGTACGTGTACCGAGAAGCCGTCAGTCCTCCGTCCGGTCCCTGAGCTCTCCTCAGGCCCATCTCCAGAAGCCGGCGTCTTATGCCCGCAGCTAGACGAAAACGTGCAGCATTGGTGCACACCAGACTAAGGATATACAAAAGAAGGGACAATTAGTGTAGTTCATGAAAACATTGTTAATTACTATTTAATTACATTAAATTAGCAGTGGGCACTATGAAAAAAATGTTATTTTATGGTTTAATTACGATTTCTGACAGTTTCAGTATATATCATGGTATATAGTGAATTGACTTTTTTCTCTGAATAGAAACCTGTTGAAAGATGGTAAGACTATTTTTGCTGTTTGACAGTGATATGTTTTGCAACAAATAAATATATCTAACAGCTGAAATAGAATTAGCAAGTTTTATGCACCAAAAATGTCTGAGCTGATAGACTAAATGTAGCCTGAGGGGAAAATTGTTTAATTTAATCAGGATCAGCAATAAACATTATACTACATTATCACTACAGAGTATGAAGGGTGTGATCAGAAATTTGATTTTAGGCGTTTAAATCCAGCTCTGCTAAGTAATAACAGTTTCTCCAAATACTTGGAGAAGCAACTGACACCTTTTCTCTCCCTCAATGAAACATCTGACATGTCAGCACAAAAGGTGAGACTTCATAATGGGAGACTGCCAAGGCATACTTCAGACATATGATTATATCATACACCTCTGCAAAAAAAAAAGGGCATTACTCAAACAACAGAGTTTGAACAGAAGATATCAGATCTGGAGCAGATTTTTAAGCACGTTGTACATACATTGACCCTATATGCTGATTATATAATTCTTTCCCTAATACAACCTGAGCTCTTAACTCAACACAAACATCTTGGGTATGATAAATCTGAGGCTTTGTCACTAGGTAACTTTGGCAACAGGAATGTTATGGTAAATTTCCCCTTTTAATGGACAGAACCCTGCATTACTTATTTAGTCGTAATCTCGGTTGATCTCAATACGCTTTTTTAGCAACCCTTTTTTATCACTACAATCAAAGAGGGAGCCCCCCTCATGATTATTACATATACTGATACATCACATAACAAATAATCTCAGTGGCACCTGTGTCCATAAAGTCGCTGCTGAGTCTTAGTATGATGTGGGCCGCCCCTCACGTTATACAAAACCCAGCCGGTAATTTCGTAAAGGCTCTCGAGTTTAATCTCCTGGTTCTCCCTGCTCTCCTTTCTGTTGCAGACTCTGTCTCTAGTGTCTTTCACCTTCGTGACTAATCTGCTTTTCTCGTGTAGCTGGTGGCCTAGTAGTTAGGGAGTTGCCCCTGCAATCAAAAGGTCATGGGTTTGAATCCCAGAACTGCTAGTGGCACCTCTGAGGTACCTTTGAGTAAGGTACCGTCCCCACACACAGCTCCTCGGGCACATCCCGTTAATGAAGATGAACCTTTCTTTGGGTGAGCCTTTTAGTTGAGCCTGGCCCGGGCCCACCAGTTTGTCCCCCCCCCCCAGCGGTTTTCATTTACTGTTTTGCTCTTCGGCTTTGTTTGGGCTACCCCTGAGAAGACACACTTTCTCTAATCCCACTGCTAAACAGGCGCAGTGAAAGTGCACTCACCTTGCGACCAAAGCGAGCGAGTTCGGTTAGTGGCAGGCGTTATTAACCCTGTCACTCCTGGCTTATATTTCACTCCGTGCCTGGATTCTTTCTCAAATTCTGAGTGGGGAGCTGAATCATAAAGCTCCCCACCCATTATACCACAACTCAAAACAAAAACACTACAGCTACCCAGATAGAGAGCAGAGGGTCATGCCTTTGCCAACTTTCAGTTTTATAACTGGGCCTGCCATGCACATATTGTATCGGGTGGTTAAGACCAGTGTGCGAAATACCCGTCAATATTCGGGGGGGTCCCCATCTCCCAATTGTTGCGCAATACCGATCTAAATTTT
>JBBPCZ010024199.1:0-14199 GCA_037974445.1 Brycinus macrolepidotus
TGAGTGTGTTGGGAGAAGGATGCTGAGGATGGAGCTGCAGGGAAGAGGAGAAGAGGAAGGCCTAGTAGGAGGTTTATTGACGTGGTGAGGGAGGACATGCAGGCAGTTGGTGTGAGAGAGGAAGATGCAGAAGACAGAAGGAGATGGAGACGGTTGATCCACTGTGGCGACCACTAATCGCGAGCAGCTGAAAGTAGAGGAGTGTATATAGAAAGGATATGCAGTGTTTAAACCCCAGGTAGTACTACTGTGCCTGATCACTACACTGTTGTCGTCCATGTGATGTCATAGCTGAACCGTTATGAAGGACTTTCAATGTACGTCAGTGACTCATCTTCATTAAATTACCACTTTACAGTTCATCTTCTGTTAAGTTTTCAACATATTCCTTGTATGCAAAAAGACGGCAAGGACATGAGGAACCAAGGTCCTTGTACCATCTTTGAGAGATTCAAAGACACACATCCACAGGTAACAAGTTCCATCCTCTTATCAGACTCAGGGATGCAGACCAGAACAGATTATAGGCTATAATATACATTGATGAGCCACTTCATCAGAAATACCCTGTGTCTACACTAATTGTCCATTTTATCGGCTCCACTGATCATACCGATGCACTCTGTAGTTTACAATGACAGACTGTAGTCGATCTGTTTCTCTGCACCATCTGTGCCTTGGTCCTCAAAGCTCAAGACCCCCATAAGACCACCAATGAGCAGGTATTATTTTGGGGGCATATCATTCTCAGCACCTTAGTAACAAGTGACATGGTAGTGGCATGTTAGCTTGTGTGTGTATGTGTGTGTGTGTGTACACATGCGCAGTTTAGATCATGCAGTGGTGCTGCTGGAGATATCAAACGCCTTTACATAGATGGACCTACACGTTAGATGTTTCTGTTAAAGTGAACACACACACACACACACACTCTAACATGCCATTACCATGTCAGTGTCATTGCTGTCTTGAGAATGATCCACTACCAACTAATATCTGAAGACCCACCTCTTCAAGGAGTACCTTGGTGACTAACCAGTCCTCTCGCTTATCTCTTATACATCTTCTCCTATATATTTAAAAAATCCCTCAGGCACTTACCCTCTTAACTGTTTTTCCTTACTTGTGTATTAACCTCTGACTTGTTTTTTCTTTTTGACAGGGTTTGTTAAGGTGTGTAACTTAGCTGGCAGTAACTTGGTTAAAAGCAGATGTTGATTTGAGTCTAGCTTTACAGGTATGAAGAAGAGACGTGGACCACTAAAGCACTGATGTACGTCGTTCTAGATACGAACATCTGCTAAATGTCGTGAACGTAAATTTGCAAAATGAAAGTTAACCAGACAGACTGTGACGGTGATAATCACTTTACTATACCGATCCAGAAATCATACAAAAAACAATCCAAACATGACTCTTCTTGTGGTTGGACGTGACATACCTGTCCTCCTTCATGCTATAAACATATGAGCAGTGTTCCTGGCCTGCAGCAGCTGAACTGTGCCCTGTCACAGCCAGAGAACGGGTGAAACTGAAAGGCAGGTTAACATGGTCAGCAGTAAGCAGGGCAGGTGTCTGAGCAGCCCTTGCGTGAGCAGGGACACCGGGGAGGCCTGAGAAACTCAGAGGAGCCAGTTCTCAGAATGCGTCTGCGAGCTGATTTGAATCTATCTACAGTAGTCAAGTAGGTCAAGCTAAGACCTGCTGCCGGAGGAACACAAGGCAGGTTCCACATGTTAAAATATGCAGACTGGCCGGATAGCCAGAAAACAGTGTGCTATGATCAAAGCTCGTTTCGTAGCTTGGCTTGTGAGTGGTGTGTGTGTGCGCGCGCGCGCGTTTGTTTGTTTGTGTAATATAGGTTTGCAGTAACTTAATACCCAACAGAGCAACTACAGACCCAACATGGTAATTACAGACCTAACAGAGCAACTAGGCCCAACAGAGCTACTACAGAGCTAAGAGTGCAACTACAGAGCTAAGAGCGCAACTACAGAGCTAAGAGCGCAACTACAGACCTAACAGAGCAACTACAGACCCAACAGTGCGACTACAGACCTAACAAACCGACTACAGACCTTACAGTGCAAGTACATACCCAACAGAGCAACTACAGAGCAGCTGCAGACCTAAAAAAAACAACTACAGACCTGGCTCTGTAGGTGCACTGTTAGGTCTGTAGTTGTATTGTTGGGTCTGTAGTTGCTCTTTCTTTCTCCTGCCTAGCCTAGGATGTCCAGTGGAGAAAATCAGTTTTTCTAATCCACATTATCTCCTTAGCAACGGCTGTAACTTCACCTCCCCAAACCAAAACAAGTCAATGAATCCCAAATCTCTCCTGTGCTTTCACTGCTTTGGGCTGCGTCCCAAACCACACTGAACAGAGTGTAAACAGCCCTATATAATGCAAGCAATGTTGTAGCGCTGGAGGTACGTGAGTGTGTGATTTGGGACACAGCCCCACACTACTGAACAGGTTACAGCTCCCAGCCTGGTGGACTTCAACTGGTTTCACTTGTTGGAGTGTGTGCTGGTAAAAGTCCAGCCTTTTAAAAAGTTACAGGCACAAAACAATTCGCAACGACTGCCTAACACCGACACTTTACTCCCAAAAACAAAACAAACCAAAACAACACGCCTGAGTACAGCCCGTTCCTGCCTCTCTCAGGACTCACCATGTCACGCACGGACTGCTCAAGTCATTCTCCGCGTCCAGACTCGACATTTCTATCACGACGATTGTCCCAAAAGTCCAGGAGAGGCTGTCAGCTCCGTCTGTCTCATTTTCTGAAGGTTTTTCTCCTCGTCCTCCCCTGATCTCGAGACGCGGTGGGAAACACTGACGCCTGACAGCTGTTTTCCCCCCACCCGTTTTCGAACAAGACCCGCCTCCCATCTCTGATTGGCCACAGGTGTCATCCCTCCTGCGCTGTGATTGGCTAGTGGTATATTTCTCCACAACTGCGATTGAATTATTATTATCCCAATTAATTTAGTTAAAAAATCATAATTCCCAACTAGGTAATCAGTTATCCTAAAAGTTCTAGAATGTCTTGGTGTGCTGAAGTATTAAACTCTGAAAAATAAGTGTGTCCCAATACTTTTGTCCATATATTGTAATAAGTCCCAGACAGGATAATTAGCCATCCTAAAAATCCTAACATTTCTAGAATGTCTTGGTGTGCTAAAAGCATTAAGACTGCCCTTGACTGGAAGTAAGGGGCCTAAGCCAAACCTTGAAAAACAAGTTTTTTCAAGGTTTGTCCATATAGTGTCCCAGACGGGATAACTCGCTATCCTAAAAATCCTAATATTTCCGGAGTGATCACCACCCCTGATTGTGACCAGCACAAACATGGCGTTTGCTGAAGCATTGGAAGTAAGGCCCAAATTCTAAAAAGCAGGTGTGTCCCAATACTTTTGTCCATTTAGTGTAATAAGTCCCAGAGGGGATAACCAGCTATCCTAGAAATCACAACATTTCTCCAGGGATCACCATCTGTGATTGTGACCAGCAAAAACATGGCGTTGTCCAAAATGTGTTGGTATGCAGAACCATTAAGATTGCCCTTCACTGGAAGTACAACAGCGGAGTGATTAAAGGTTATGTCTAATGGTTTACTGGATCTTTTAACACTACAGGGTCTAAAGTATGTAGGCACCTGAACATCACATGCAGATGTGTTTGCTGAACTTCGTGTTTTAAAACCACAAGCATTAATATTGCTACAGTAACAGCCTCCACTCTTTCCAGCAGATTCTTTAATACATCTGCAGGGATTAACTCCCATTCTACCACAAACATTTTAGCTAGGTTGGGCACTGACTCATAGTCAGCACTTTCAAAGGTGTTGGATAGAGTTCAGGATGGAGTTCAGCATTGTTTAGCCTTGTCAGGTTCTTCTACATTACATTTGGCAAGTCTTTTCTTTATGGCCCTTGCTTTGTGCAAAGGGACAGTATCATTCTGAGCTGCTGTTGCTCCTACACATTTCTGCTTCACAGTGACAGCACTTACTCTTGACTGAGGTAGCTCTAGCAGGTGAGAAATTTGGAAAGGTGTCATGCTATGACAGAGCCACATTGAAAGTCAACAGATTCTACTGCCAGTGTTTGTCTTGTGTCCACATATGTTTCATACATGCACTGTATGTCAGTTTTTGTCCTCATGAAAGCAAGGAGTATGGCTTGTCCACAGAACTTGCTACAGACATCAGGATAAATTGCTTTATTATGTGACAGTTAATTTCCATCTTTGGACTATGCTATTTTTATATTCACTCACTGCATCTTGGCATGTCTCTCCACAAGGTCGTCTCTGGATTCGATCAACAACAACAACAACAAAAAAAAGAAAAACAACCACCACAATACCACTGGAAAATTACAGAACACATATTCTATACAGAAATGGTACTTAAGTGAAATCTCTGTTCTCGCCACTCTCCCTTAATCAGTGTGTTCAGCCTCAGTGCCACCATCACCATTGGACTGTGGGGGCTCTTCTGGAGCAGTGGTCATTGCTTCCTCCACCTGGTTGAGGATCTGAGAAAGCAGGGTGGTGGAGGCTCTGTTGGAGGGGGAGGCGGGCCGGGGGCCCATCGGTGGACCGCCTGCCGAGGAGGTGTCAGCTCTGTGGATGATGGAATGCACTGCACTCAGGTGGCTTCTCTGATTCTGTCTGACTGAAAAGGGAAGGAAGAGTGTTTTTGAGAGAAAGAACAAGAAAGAAAGGCATCCAGAAAGAGTGAAATTGAGCGACAGGAAGAGAGAGAGAGTAGGACGAGTTAGAGTGAGAGAGAAAAAGAGAGAATGGGAAGAAAAAAAGATCACAGATTATGGAGAACTTCAGTATTGTTCTCTGTTCACAATTCTTATCTAGTGGCTTTCAGTTTCACTCAGAGAACACAGGACAGAACACTCCATTATCAGTGTCGGCCTTCACAAAACTGGAATCTGCAGTCAAACTAATGTGTGCAAAACAATTTCGCTCAACATCTGCTTCGAGTGTGATGTTATTAAAAGGTAAAATGGTTATTTTTTATTTTATGGTTATTTCGAGTTTCACTGCTGGGAAAAGATTTCAGCGTTCAGCAATAAGTGACGATTAAGTGACTAATGATTAGGTCCTGGCTGGTGGCTGCCCACTAACCCCATCTCTCCCACGTTTTCCATGGAAACAGCATTCAGACAGGCCTGCACCCTCACAACTGAACTGAACTGAAAACGGTTATTTGACTGATTCTGTCCATGCAATTATTTATAGTGATGAGCCAAAACTGTATTATCATATCTAGCCAGAGCGTGTTCATCAATCTGCCTAACTGAATGGCTGTAACTGAACAGGCTACTCACAGAATGTTTAATGTACATTCTGTGATTGGTTTAAAGTGCTCATTTTCCAAAGAGCGCTGTTTGTAGCTGGAAATGATCATTAATCAGCGGGCATTTTGCAACATGGAAAGTGTAATTTGCTGTCCTTTATTATGTAGCATTATGCAGAGAGGGAAAAATGACAGTAACAATATACGATGATTAAAATGACTGAATTTGTTCAGCTGCTAATTCTACAATAGGTCGGCAATAAAAAAAAACCACTGAAAAGCCAAAAAGGCCACAAAATAGTCCTTATTTCCTATCATTTACACAGCTCTGGGTCTGCAGAATCTTCTATAACAGCTGTATTTCTGCCTATAAGTGTAACTTTCCTACTGTTGAAGCAGCTGTCCTGTTTTTTTCCTTTACATGCAAAAAGGTAAGAGGTCACATGGATCCATTCAGGGCCATGAAAACATCAGATTGTGTTGAGAAACCAACTAATTTTCACTATTGGCTAAGGTAGCAACAGGGAGAGGCCTGTAGTGAAAGTATGTTCAGGCAGCAACAGGGAGAGGCCTGTAGTGAAGGTACAATCACGTAGCAACAGTGGCTGTCCCAGGGGATTATGTGTAGGAACTGTATGTTCATGTTACAAGCCTTATTGCTCAACTCTGATTTTTTCACGCTTTCTGCCTTGGCTTGTGAGTGGGGGTGGATGACGGGGAGCAGGGGGGGTGGTGACGACCGTACAGGGATGCCGTGCGTAAGGCATAATTAAACGATCGCAAGTGGTGTTTGGCCCGACGCAATGGGCAGATAGATAAAATAGATTTTCAGCGTGAGAAATCGGAGGTATGGCGTGAGGGCGTGAGAAGACAACCAGATGCGTGTTGGCAGCCCTGTTTGTGTGTGTGTGTGTTGCAGAGAGTGGATCACACAAAGGATTGCAGTATTGTGATGGTGGTGGGAATTAGTGAAAAAAAAAAAAAGCAATATCACAAAAATATATAGCAATATAACTCAAATAACATAATACCTGTAATGACCTTCTGCAACCTAATCTGAGCTTTGATGGGACTGGAACAGCTACTGATACATTAAAATGAATCATCGCAGAGCAAGGTTTTAGGTTTTAAGCTGTTGGAGATGCCAAGGTTCTACTTGCTTTTGTCATCAGTACTCAGAGATTTTCTATTATAAAGAGATGACTCCCTGTGAGGGTCCTGATCATTGATGAATGTGGGAAAGAGGGGCTAACAAATGTTGCAGAGAAACACATGGACTAGAGTCGGTAATTGTGGCTGATAAAATGGACAATTAGTGGAAAAGGTAAATACATGCTGGAAGTTTATCACTCAAACCAGTATCATAAGGTAGCTTTTTTTGCTAACATTATTCACCTTCCTGAGGCATCTGTGTTTTTCCCCAGTTTGCAACCTGAATGCATACAAGTTGATATGCAAATTTAATGCGTACATTATTCTCCAACTTCTTACTTCCTACAGCATTAGACACCATCATTCAACTGCTATCCGGAGCTGTTTTGCTCTGAAGCACCCCATTCATTTTTTCTACCGTCAGGGAACGGGTTCTAGAATCTCTGAATCTTGGCTCCATCTAGCAAACCAGCCCACATTTCAACCAGTCTTGAGCAGAAAGATTACAATCAAGGATGTGGCATCAACAGATGGCATTGCACAATGCGCAACGGAAGTAAGCTGTTGTAGAAAGCCTTGAGCTTTTGTTCTGTTATTACAGATATTTTTTCATCCAAAAAAACCACATTCTATTGTGTTTTCCACTGTTGCGTTCTGCCTATTCCTTAAACTGTAGAATGACAAACCCACCGGTGTTGTCTAGTACCTCTGGAAAATCCATTTATCTTTTGGTTCCAGGTGGGAACTTTTCAGGTTCCAAAACAATTTATTTTTGGTTGAAATGCCTTGAGCGGTTCAAGATTTGAGCGCAAACCAGAAGAGAACCTGTTCTGTATTGGTGGAAAAGCTTTATTAGTAGGGAAAGTGCTTGCAATACTAATACACATATTACATTATGTATATATATAGTCATTAAAGTGATACTGTGATTGCCAAATTGATTTAATCTGAAATTAGTGCACATCTGTCTTCCTTGGTATGATGAAGTTCTGAGTGAGAAAGGATATTTGGGTGGGAAAGAATTGTCAGTGATATTAAAATTTGATTGTATTGCGAGCCAAAATAAACATTGAGTCAGACCTGGACATTAGTCTGTAGTGCCTCCTGCAACACCTCCAGGACCTGCATTGGAAGATGGGGATGAAACCCTGGCCACACTTATTTGATGCTGCATGTGTGGCCTGGAACATGTATGTATGTATTGTTACCAAAATGTACAACTTCTATTGAGCATCAACAAGCTCAGACACACCTTATTTTATTTGTTTATTTCTAATGTGATTCCACTTTAACCTAGTGATTTACATGGCTGGAGTGTGTTGTTTTTTGTTTGGCTCTAAGTGGAATGGTAGGCAGAGAGTTTAATCATTTTATAGTACGTCAATAATCAGCTCTGTTTTCTTCACAGTATAGATCAGACCCAATTTTTTGCTTTTATGTCGTCAGCTGCTAGCTTCTGCTCTTGACAGCTCAGCTACGTCAAAGCACCCCTATAAATTATAAGGTGCTGCCAGTTCCTGCCAAATCAGAAATGTCAGATGGTAATGGGGCAATGGAAATGACATTTTTCTTAATGTCAGTACCAGGGAGAAAAAAACAATGTAGCATTTTGCCATGCAAGACTGCTATTTGTGGAAAAAAACAGTAAATTACTGGAAAGACTTTTGAAGAGTTTTGAAAATAGTAAGGTCACTACTTGTAATATGTCCCCCAACTCTGATGATGAGGCAGGTGGTGGGAGGGCGAGGGTGGTGATGTAACCAAACGGGCTATAGTTGCCACACTTCAATTAAAAATGATAAAGAAACAGGAATTTTGTCATTCAAATATGGTACAATGGATCAAGCTTAATAAGACCAAGGACATGAATTAACAAGGTAAAACTGTCTATTTTAAGTTAAATGTAGGTTAATTGTAAACTCTGCAGTAGCGTCTCAGAGGATAACTGTGTTAGTTTTGTGTTGTGCTGGTTTTTCGTTGCTCTAGGCTGGATCACCCACCTCTCTCTCTGACAGTTATCTTGTGCACCTCAGGAATGAGGAAGCTGTAGACAAGCTCCGCCACAATCTCCTCGGACTGTGCAACGTTCCTCCTGCTCAATCACACGTACACACACACACACACACACACACACACACACACACACATACAGGTAGAGAAAAAGAGAAGCATGAAGGAAAATCACATATTTGCATTAATCCTCGCTTTGTCTTGGTCCACTTTAACTCATTAGAGATGCCCCAGAGCAGTCAGAGTGTGTGCGTGTCAGTGTTGATCACAGTACAGCAAAACAACATGAGGAGCTTCCCGATTGCTACCCTGTTCTCTATCACTAAAAGAAGCGGCAATTGTTTCTGACAGAAGCATGTGCACATATTCAAAACAGAATTTCCATCACTATGAAAACGTTTATTACTGAATTCTTTAATCAGACCACAAATTAAAGTTTTTAAACAGCAGTGAACAGGCAGGAAGAGAGAACAGAAATTAGCCTTTTGCTACATGCAAAGTGCTTTATTAGTGTGGAAATACAAAATATGTAAACTAGGTACAATGAAAGCTGTGACTGTTGAAATAACATCTTGGAAAGCCATCGGTTCATTTGACTGATATGCAAAATGACTAGTTTCAGGCTACTGTTTGGGGAAACGTGTCTACAACAAATAAAACGTGTCTACCACAAATTAAAATAAAGTTTTCTGATTCTGATTCTGATTCTGAAAAGCCATTCAAGCTTCAATTCATTCATTTTCACTGGTCAGTTAGTCAAGATTTTTGTTCTCATTTTTGTTTGTTTTCAGTTAGTTATTCTGTCTCACTCTCAGATTCCCTGAGCACGGACACATTGAAACCTCGCCCCTCATCTTTAACCACTCCTTTACTGGCTCTGTATCCATGCTCCATGTGCACCAAACAAAAACCTACCCAAGCGATCCCGTTTTTCCTGATTCCTGAACTTGTCCAAAGCTGCCAAGCAGTAGGTAACCAAAATATCATTGCGTGTTTGCCCACTGATGCATGTTTCTCCTTGCTGTAGACACGTTTCCCCCAAACAGTAGCCTGAGACTAGTCATTTTGCATATCAGTCAAATGAACCGATGGCTTTCCAAGATGTTATTTCAACAGTCACAGCTTTCATTGTACCTAGTTTACATATTATGTATTTCCATATTAATAAAGCACTTTGCATTTAGCAAAAGGGCTAATTTCTGTTCTCTCTTCCTGCCTGTTCACTGCTGTTTTTACTGCTGCTGCATTTCAGGCACTGTCTTGGACTAATCGTGACAAGTGGATTTATTAGTTGAATGTTCTTTGCAAACCCTAAAGAGTAGATAAAAAGCAGGAGCCTTTTTGCCTCAGCATTAAAGGAGGAAGAAACTGCCTAGAGATTGATATGCCAACACACAGCAAGATGCAAGGGTTAATAAGCCTTAAAACTACTTATACTACTTAAACTAAATCACTTGCTTAAATGGTTTTTGAAAATGTCTAGCATACCATTATCTAAATAAACTGACAAATATAGAGAGCATAGCTAAAAATAGCAGCAGCCATCCTGAAGCCTCAATTTGTCCATTTCAATTTGATTTCTCTTTTATCTTAAAAGGTTAAAAAGGAAAATTTGCTTGTAGATGTCCCCATTTCACAATTTACGTACGTTTCTTACCATTTTCCAAGTTCTTACAGACATTAATGACGCACATCTGAGTGGAAAAATCCTTGTCCTTGTCTATTGTGTTGTTGAATAACAAGCCCTTCAGCATCAAGGATAAAGAAACGTGTTTACAATTTTTTTTTCAGATCTTTCTCAGGGAGCAGGATTATTCCTCTATCCTTTTGAAAACACCTAAGGGTGTTTTCACAAATAGTCCTCTTTAAAGGAACCAAACTCAGTCCTCTAGAAGTGGTCCAAAAAGTGGACCAACAGAAAGGGAACTCAGTTCTTTTTATGTTCGCAGTGCGAGTTCATTTGAAAGGGGACTCTGTTCTCTTTCTGCTCCACTTCAGCTCAGATGGGGTCTCAGTTCTTTTTCTGTTCATACTTTAGTTCCTCATCCAACCTGCCGCCGTTGTTTCTTCATGTTCATGCAAGAGTAGATGGTTAAAAGCTCTAGTAAACTTCTACATTTTCCACAAAGATCTATGCTACTATTTTTCTTCACTGAAACTGATGGAGAGCAAGAATACTTTCAGCAAGAATACTTTGCAACTTGGTAGAGAAACTTGATCTTGACAAGAATCTCTAGGTCCCATTTATTTATTTGTTTGTTTGTTTGTTTGTTTGTTTGTTTGTTTGGTTGGTTGGTTTTAACTTTTTTAAAATTATTCTTATCATTTGTTCGTTTGCATTTATTTTAGTTCATTTCTTCATTGTCTGTTCGTTTCCCGGGGCTGCACCACGTGATCTACCTACGGCAAGGCTAGAGGGCGAAAACTGTCGAAGTGAACCAGGAGCGCTTTGTGTTCATAACGTGCAAGTTAAACGAACTGTATTGCGGACAAGCGAACCGGACTGAGACCACCTCCCAATGTGGTCTGAGTTCGGTTCGTTGCAAAGGGGTCTGAGTTCGTTTGGCATGCTCACATATACACAAGAAATGCTTTAAAGGATGAAACGGACCAAGTGTGAAAACACCCTAAAGCTCAAAGTGTGTACAGAGAGCTTTATGAGTCATGGTCACTCTCAAAAAGTCTATTCTGTGGCCCACTTCATCCCACAATGCCAACCGATATTCAACATCTGATTAAACCTCTGGACTATATGCAACCATCAGTTCACATGATGGGCCCCTGGGGCCCTGAAGGTCAGAGCAAGCGGTGATGGCCTGGACCTCTGTGTGTGATTATTGATCTGGAAGTTCAGTTATTAAGAAATCAATGCATATGGCATCTTTAGGAGTTTATCAAGATAATGCATGACATTTGTGGCTTTGAGCTAATGGACCTGTGAAAGATGCTTGACTGCTGACTCACAAGGAGTGTGGATGTTGAAGGTGAAAAGGAAGACACTGGTAAGGAAAACAATCTTATGGAACATCAGCCTCTCTGAGTGGATTCTTGAAGCACATATACCCTTATTTTTAATTTAAAGTGGAATGGATGAGCAGAATACAAAAGCTTATTCCTCATGCAATGGAAATAAGTCAAAAGATAAGATAAGATAAGATAACCCTTTAGTCCCACAAGTTTACATAAACCAGTATTTATTCATGTAATGTTTTATAAACGCTACACATTGGCACATTTCCCGTTTGTCTCAATGTAGCCTCTTTTTAGCAACTGTGGTGTTCATTTGAATAAGGGTTATAAAAAAACCTTGGGTTAATTCAGGACGTTGTAATTTTAAGAAGGGCTAGTGGTGGTTTGTACCTTGGTCGATAAGCTTTTTCTTCGAAAGCATTTTTAAAGCCAAAGCTCAGCATGAGGTAACAGATGTTACATACTTTTTGTGTTTGGTCAGTAGTCCTAATTGCTGTTTTGTTGCATATGTGTCACACTAAATCAGATCAGAATCTCATACAAAATATAATATGAGACAAGGAGGCCTTGAGGAAAGACAAATGTTCATTTCATTTGTTGAAAAAAAGCACTGCAAAACCTACATCACCCATGTGAAAAAAATAATCTCCCTAAATGTACCAAGTATTTGTGCCACCTTTCGCAACAAAAACTGCAACCAGATGCTTCCTTTAACTGGAGATCAGTCTTTCACATCGCTGTGAAGGAATTTTGGTCCATGGTCCTTTGCAGAATTGCGTTAATTCAGCCACACAGGAGGTCCTTAGAGCAAGTTAGGACTTTGACCAGGACACTCTAAAACCTTTTTTTTTTCTTTTGAGCCAAAAAGTTGACTTATACTGCTAGAAATATTCGATGAAAGCGATGTTTGGAACGAACAAGGCTTGGCAGCAGGTGTGACTAGTCTAACTGATACTAATAATCAATTAAATTTGGTTAATTGACTGAGTAATTAAGTGGACAATTACTTTTAAATTTTTTTCCATCATTATAATGTAAAAACTGCATTTTGTGTTTACTCTGGTTGTCTTTGTCTTACGTTAGGCTTTGTTTAAAGATATGAAACAATTTATGACAAATATGCAAAAACAGAATTACCCAGGTGGGAGAAACTGCATTTTCACTGCACTGTACATGACAAAAAGTAAAAAAGTCAAAGAAATGATAGAGTACCTGATACACACCACACTGAAGTACTGCAGCTTTTGATTCAGTATCCCAAACACAATGTGTCTCATTGAATATACTCTGTTGCAGTGTGTAAAATGACTGCCACAGAAAAGAAAAAGTGACAATCAGTGGGGTATAATCAGAGCGTGTGAACTGGTCCAAGAAGCGATACATTGAATGATTTGACCACTTCAACAGGTGAAAGAGAACCATTTTAATTCTGTAAATGTTATGTAAGGATTTAAGTACAAAATGACTTTTAGACCAAATCATGTCAAAGGAACAGAGGAAAAGATGTTGTAGCTATTTGTATCTACATGCCATTACGAATGAGCCTACAGAATTTCATTAGGATAGGCCATTGATCCAGGAATGTAAGGGCTACAGTATTGTGACAGGCTGTTGGTGGTCATTTTGATGAGGGAACCAAATTTAACTGTAGATGTGAGCAAATGTTGTCAAGTGTGTAAATACCAAATTACAAAATGTCAACTTAATCAGTTTTTCAAATATTGAAATGTGTCAGTTACAGTATCTCTCTAGATGAAATTTCACAATATTTGGCATGCTTACAAAAATATGGTAGTGATGCAGCATGTCAAATTTTGTGTGTTTTGAACCTTTTACATCACATGATACTGACTTATGAAGCACTAGATTTTTGCATTTATGTTATTAACTAGGTAACACTACTCCACAAATGAGTCATAAGGAGCCAGAATCATAGAATCCATCTCCTAGAGGCTAACTTGCCATACAAATTTCATAGTTTTTGACTAAAAGATTGCCAAGCTATTTTCCAAAGGTCTACTACCATGTCTTTTTAATGTTGTTTCTGGCTGAGTGTCTCCCTGTAGCTAAGCAACAACGGCACTTTAACTGTTGATCAGCTGTGCTAGGTGGCTGATGTTCAATATATTCAGACAGAAAGCTCTGGCACTTCCCCTTTACGCTTATTCTAATGTGTAAAATCATACAGTTCAGGTTATGCAGCACTTGCACCCATCACTGAAGGCCCGACTGGTCAGGATAGAAAAAGCAATTTTAACGTAGATTCCTTGACTACCTCAAATGGACCATTTTTATCTGGAGCATTCCTCACAAAAACACAGCTGTGCAAGGCTCATAAAATGTGAGGTATTCAGCATGCAAAAACAACACACAGAACACTGAGAGCCCACATACAGGCTCTGAGACTGTAAGTGATTCACTGTAACCACAAAGAGATTGTAGTTTTACATACGTTTCTTCCAGGGCATACGTAATGTCATTGAGTTCCTGGGCCATGCGGTGGATCTCCTCTCTTGCCTGAGCCTCAGCTGTCTGTTCAATGGTGCCCAAGATAATATCCTCCAGGAACAGATCCACCGTGGCTTGGTGCACCTTCACCACCTGAGAGCACATGGCACAGAATTCAGAAAGCACATAAATGGAGATTACACACACACACACACACACACACACACACACACACACACACACACACACACACTATGGCAATAACAATGAGAAATAACATTCAAAATCAGAGTGA
>JBBPCZ010024229.1:0-14198 GCA_037974445.1 Brycinus macrolepidotus
TATAAAACAATAGTGACCTGCACATTTTACACAGACACACTCCCACACATTACAAAAGCAATAACCAGAAAAAAAAATGATGCGGTCTCTTATTTTTTTTCCATGGCTGTATATGTTGTACCACTAACACTAACAGTGCCACTGAAAATCTCTTACTTTTTCTTCTCTTTCTTCCTGCCTCTCTTTCGGTTTCCTCTCCCCAGTTGCGCACAGATGCAGAAAAGCACTCACTTGTCGAATGCGGTCTGTCCTGGTACAGCGAGGACGCCAAGTCTCAGTGCAGGGGTGAGGAATGTTACGACACAGGCAGCTTGAAGACTGAGTTGGCGAACAAACTAAAGAAGACCCGGGTGCGGGATGAGACAGGTGTCAAAGGTGGACTGAGGAAGCCACAGACACTCAACCATCAGTCCGTCCTGAAGAAGAGTCGCAACCCCCCAGTGGGCATAACCTCGCCAATCACCCACAACCCACAGAGCTTGATGAAAGCACCGGGCGGTGAGTTCTTCTGATGCAAACACTCACACTGAGTAGGATTAAAATGCAGGAGAAACAGTAATCCCAGATATGTCCTACAAACACTACCTAAGATTACTAGGCACTCTGAAACCTTCACATGTATCACCACAAACCTCAACCATATGACATTAGCCACACCAATCTCATGTGAGGATTTCTCAGGTGGCAGATGACCTTCTGAATCCTCGTAAAACAACATAACACAAACAATACCTCATACCCCAGTACCCCAAATTTGTGGGCTTATGGCCACCTAGAAAGAGTGCCAGGTAGGGCAGGCCAGCTCAGTGGAGCAACAGTAATTCCTCTACATCTAGGCCAGCAAACACATAAAAAAATGCTCTTTTCGGTGTATGTATTATGTCACTAATGAAATGATGTGTCTTGGGGATTGTAAAAACAAGTTTCCCATGCCATATCAACTTTATCTCTCCCTGCATACCCTCTTTTCTCCATGATGAAGGCCTTTTCATCCCTGTATTCAAGAAAGAATACCCCTGTCCTTACCCCTGGGCAGGCTACTTTTGATTAGACTATAAAGAGTATATAAAGTAATAGGGAGTATGTCCTTCATTTGCCACAGTATCAGCCTATTCTTCTGGGAACTTTTTACAACAGATGAACACTCCTGTGAGGATTTGATTGCATTCAGCCCCAAGTGCATCAGGCACAAAAAATTGCAGGTGGCTGGTCCGTAACTTCCACGTGTTTTTGAGGAACTGTGTAAAGCTAAACCATGCATGAGTTCGTCATGTACAGGATGATGCATAAACCAGGACACAGTTAGAAACAAGTATATCTTCAATAGAGATGTCAAGGCAAGAATGCCCCCTGGCAAATTAGTTTTTAAAAGAATGTTTAATTTGGAGGCACCTTACACATGGGTCTTACCAATTACAACTTATAATTGAATTCTCCCACTCCCTCTCCATCAGTCCATTAGTTCAATGATGGACTTTCTTTGTTGGTGCTGACATTCTGTCTTCCTCATTCCTCTCAAAAAGATGTGAAACATGATTTTCAGTCTTTTGTTGTGCATCACTTTTGTCCAGGTTGCCATTAATCAGCTCATATTGTGAGATGCGTGGGTGTTAGTTGTATTTTCTTGCATTGCTCATATTCCCTGGTGACAGTAATGTGTCAAGGTGAGTACACTCACATAAATGACACCAATGTGAACATAGTGTGAAATCACAGGGTTTATGTTGTGGTGCAGAAACTTTGTGGTGTTCAGCGGAACATGGAGGCCCATTTTCCATTTGGGTGTGGTTCTCACTGATCTAGGTTCACTTCCCTCTGCTTTGCAGGGAAACTGTGACTAACCAACTTCCATGTTCTTGCGTTCAGAGTGGGAAATTCTGAGTATTCTGAGTCTGAGACAATGGGGACTTTTTAAAACATACTGAATTTGTGTTATGCATATTCCAGAGGCTTAGATTAGGCTACTTCTTTATGATCTGTTTTCATGTGACTTTAGTAATTTAACATTTTGCGTCGTTTATTATTACTTTAACTTGAAGTAGCACTGAAGTAGCAGTGTTTATGAATGTACAGTGTTCTACTTAATGACCTACTTTTTGACATCCTATGTTTGATTGCTCTTCTTTGCATTTCTTTCCAGCACCAAAAAATGAGAAAAGAGCCATGGACAAAGCTAAGATTGCAGTGAAAACGTCAGGTCTACAACGTTCATGTTCAGATGCAGGGAAAGATCAAAGTCAGAACTGCAAACCGGTCTCTGGCCTGGTCCGACCGTCTGCTGGAACCAGCAACTCCTTTGGATTCAAAAAGCCTGCCCCAGTTACCGGCACTGCCACAATTCTCACTACTACTGGAAGCTCTGTCTCTGATTCCTCAACTGCCATATGCAAAAATCCCAAGTCCTCTGGCATTCCAGTGAAACCTTCAAGTGGTAACAGTAGCAGCAGTGGCAGTCGTAAAACTAGTCTTGATGTGTCAAATTGTGATCAGGGTTTTTTAACTCCAAACTCTCGGAATAATATCCAGTATCGAAGTCTCCCTAGGCCTGCTAAGTCCAGCACCCTGAGTCTGACTGGAAGCAAACTGGGGCCCCGTCCAGTTAGCAGCAACATAGATGGTGGTCTGCTCAGCATCAAACTGGTGGCTCAACAGTCCAAGCTGAAGGAACCAAGTGGTGGGAAAAGCTCTGCACGAATTGGAAGAGGGGGGAATTGGCCAGTAAATCAGACAGACAGGGAAAAGGAGAAGGCCAAAGCTAAGGCGGTGGTGTCGGACTCTGAAGGTGGAGGCAGTGGAACACTGAAGAATGGGTCTCCCACACCCACACAGAACGTAGTAGAACCTCCCTCTAAATTACTGGGACTCAGGCAGCCATCCAACCTGGGAAAATCCTCTGATCTGCCCTCGCCAAACTCTCACAGGTAAGCCTAATACTAACTTCTACTCTCAGTAATAATGCTCTCAGTTAAAATAAATAAAGTTGCAGGTGCACAACGCTTGCCGTTTTGTTTCAATTTACAATTTTCCGTTTTTTATGTAAGTTCTTTCTTATTCATAGGAAAATTAAAGCCTTGATCTTTCCATATACTAGCTGTCACTATTTTCTCTGATCTAGTATTCCCAGGCCTTCGAGTGCCAAATCACTGTCCAAACCCACCCACCTGGATAAAGTCAACTCCAACAATATTGTCAACGTGGAGGAACAACTCCCTCCTAAAGTGCCACCCTACTCTAAGCTTCACACTTTATCATCTCTAAGCAATCCAGCTGCCCCTGGTTTAACACCCAGTCCTGCACCCGTCCTGAACGTTAATTCCTCAGACTGTTTCTCTGGCTTGACAGGGGAGAGAGAACGCCGACCAGGCGGCTCTCCCTTGCTGTACCCGCGCCTCTCTGGGTTGCACCGCAGCATGGACTCCCTGCCTATGCCGATGAGTGTGTGTCCAACAGAGGACACTGTGACAGAGCCTAGGGCCAGGCAGGAGGAGAGAAGCTTGGGAAGCAGTGGGTCTGCAGGCAACAGAGACTCACTGACCTTCACCATGGACAGGTTTGTGTGTGCACATGGGTCAGTGTTATTTTTGTTGAAATCTGAGTGTATTTGCGTTTATTTGTTCACATCATCATCATCATTATTGTGACAACATGATAATATCCTGATATTGTTACAATGCAAGAAATGTATCAGTATATTTAGTTTTAGGTCGCTTGAGAAGATAGGGAGCAGACACAATGTAGTAACTAGGACTATATTAAGAAAAATTAAAGAGGGAGAGATTTAAAAAAGGAAAATACTGAGTTCCATGTTCATTTATTATTTACAAAAACGGCTCATTTAACAAGGAAGAAAACTGGTAGTAAAATAAAATAAGTGCTAACCACCTAACCTGCTTGTACTATGCAGTTGATATTGTAACAGTATTCCTTCCGATGACAATTACACCCACCCCTGAGTATGCCAGTGGAAATTTTAAAAACTGCCCTCTCTTATTTCTGCTTCTTTTTTTAACTCTCAGCTGCACCACACTCAATCCCACTCTGTTTTGTGTATTCCACTGAGGTTCTGGGTGCCTGTATATCTAACAAAGTGAGAACTGTATATTTTATTTATTCGTGTATTTTTACATATGGCGCTACCTAGAGATCAGATATAGAAGTTAACTTTTGCCTTCAGAGCTGAAATTTCATAATTTACCTCACTGTTATTAGAGTATCAGCAGATCTTATGAAATGAAATGAAACCTTACGAAGTCTTATTTTTATTTGGAATGCTCCTTTACTACGTCTGATGAATTTGTCTGAAATTTGTTACATGAAAAAACGGTGTTACCTATTTCACTAAAAGATTTACCACCTGGAAACGTGTTTACCATGCAGGCAGAAGGGTTGCCAAGATTCAATCTTTGTTGACCTGGCATTTTTTTCAGCAGCTTTGCCCTCTTTGTTGTATAAATTCTTCTCAGTTTTGCCTGCTTTGAATACATGGGGACGATGGTTGGCGGCCACTAAGTTTGCTTCTTGGTTTAGCTTTGTAGTCGAATGGTTTTAAAGTGCATTACACATGGTATGGGGCAGCTGGTGGCCTGGTGGTTAGGGAGTTCGCCCTGCGACCAGAAAGTCGTGGGTTTGAATCCCAAGACTACTAGTGGCACCACTGAGGTACCCTTGAGCAAGATACCCTCCCCACACACTGCTCCCCGGGCGCTGTGTTCCTGGCTGCCCGCTGCTTCACTTGGTAAATGGGTTAAATACAGAGAAAGAATTTCATACTGTTCACACTGTGTGCTGTGGTGTGTTCACATATGACCGAATGGTCACTTTACATTGTATTAAAAGGGTCTTTAAACAATCTTAAAAATTAAGTTGGCCAAACCTGTGATTACCCTACTTTAAATTATGTGATGACTTTTAATAATGTTAACAAAGGCAGCAATTATTTTTAATTTGATTAGATTTCACTGTCTGCTAATGGGTAGCTTAACTAGAGATGCAAAATTTGATACAAAACAAGACAAGGTCACAATAAGCAGACTTTTATATTCATATTCATCAATATTCCCACATGGAAAAAGTCTAACCAACAAAAGAAAGAAATTAATACATTGTCTAGAGTCTAATAATCTAATCTTAGCAACAGCCCTTGTTTTTAAATGCTCTTTCGGTTGGAGTTATTATAGTACATTCACCTGTTCTGTCCTTGCTTTGCCTTGTTCTTCCCACTGCAAAAGCGCTTAATTTCTTTGCGTACTGCCATTTGAATTACAGCCTTTCTTTGTTTCTTCTGTGTGCAGTTCACAAAGAGACAGAAACACCCTGCCGAAGAAAGGATTAAGGTACTTCCATTTTGACTCCTTTACCTACATCATTTACGTAAAGAAGGTTAATTGCAGCATTGATGTAGCAGCAACTGCTTTGTTCTTTTTATCGCCTTACAATGAAGGCAGTTTTGACTAACATTATGTCACTCCCCCTCAGCCAATACGGTTCTTCTCAGAGTGAAGATGACAATAAAGAGAGGCGTCACTCGCACACAGTAATGAGCCTGGGTGCAATAAACAGCCCTCCTCAGCTACCATCCCCAACACCATCCAGCAAGATTCCCCCGACCAGTGTTGGTGAGCACATTCCTTTATTGTCCATAACTGTTGGTTATGGACCAATTGTCCATAATTGCTTGGTAAATCCTTGACTTGCATAACAGTAATGCATATTTTAAAATTCTCCTACTGTTCTCTGTTACAGTAAGAAACGAATCTTAATAGAAACACTTACTGGTTTGCTCCATTGTTTTTATATTCTTTACTGAAGTATTTTTATCACTTTTTTTTTTTTTTTTTAAACTTTACAATGAGACTTCAGACAGAATGGGATAACGGCGTAAACTTTTCTTGTGATTCATTGTGTTTGGTGAGTGAATGCTGCCCTGCTGTTTCATTTATGGAGAACAGCTTACTTATGGCACCATCTGCTGTCTATCTGTAATAGTTGCACACAGCCCTGGCGTGTGCACCCCTAGGATGACTCGCTCCAACAGTATCCCCACCCATGACGCCGGGTTTGAGCTGTACCAGTCCTTGCCACTGGGAAGCACTCTCTCGCTGGCCGAAAGGCCTAAAAGCATGATGCGCTCCGAGTCCTTCAGGGACAGGGATACCAGTGATGATGGTGAGTAAGAGAGATGCTTACCAACAGTTGTTTCAAAATCTAACTTGGTAGATCAGATTGATTTACTCTGATATTATTTTAGACTGAGCACTGAGAAAATGACAGTAGCTCTCTTTCTGTCTCTTCCTCTCTTTCTCTCTCCCTCTCACTCACTCTGTGCAGTTCATGGCTCAGTACTTTCGCTGGCATCCAGTGCTTCCTCCAGCTATTCCACAGTGAGTATCTTCTGAACTCTGCAGACTCATTCACTCATGTGATTTAGAACTGTCAGATGCAGTAAGAGAAGAGCAGGGTTGGTAATTCTGAAGTGTGGCTCCTACAGCATGATTTATAGGGGTTCACTGTGGAGGAATCCTGGCAGAAGTTTCATTTAAAGGAAAGCAGTAGTGTTGGGGCTCGGCACAGGACTGCAGATCGATCTGTCGTATACAGGGTTGATCAAGGACATGGATACTCTTAATCAGGCCACTTAGATTTTAAATGATGCTCAACAGTTCGAATGTAGCTAACTAGTTTTGCTTTATTGTTAGTCTCAAAGTGTGACTATGTTAATATTACGTAAATAAATTCAAAATGCAATTCAAAATGCAAGTAATACATTACAACTTTACTAAATGTTTACATTAAAAAGGAGACTCAAAAAGAAGCAGAAACAGATATCCTGGAACACGTTAATGTTCTTAGATTTTCGGTGTGCCTGATTGAAAAGCATTCGAGTTCTTTGCCCACAAAGATAAAGCAGATTGAGTTGCACATAGAACGTTATAAGACTTGTCAGTGCACAGGTCAAGCCACTTGACATTTCTGTGTTTTCTCAGTTAAAGATTCAAGATTCAAGATTCTTTATTTGTCACATGCATAGTTATACAAAGTACAACACGCAGGGAAATGTATCCTGAACCGCTTCCTTTTATGACTGTGCAAACATTATAAAAAATAAGTACAATTTTAAATTAAACACAAATCTGGAAATTTCTAAAACACAAATAAAAATAAAAAATAAGTACAAGTAAAGTAGAAATAAGTATAGAAGCGAGTACAATTTTAAATTTAGAAACACAAATCTGAAAATTTCTGAAACAAATAAAAACACAAGTCTAAAAAAGTAAAACAGCTTAAACAAGGAGCAACACAAGTTAGAGGTAAAATATGTAAGCTAAATTTGGGGGGGGGGGGGGTTAAGTTATAAATGTTGCAGCAATCTGACAGATTTCCATAATGTACAGTGTGCAGGTGGGATGTTAAAGTGCATTGGGCCATGTTAGCACAGCGATGTAAACAGAGTGATGTAAACAGAGCGATGATCATGATTTATTATTACATTACATGCTGCAGTAAGAGTAGTCAAGCAGCTTATTGTCTTGCTTTTTCTCTGTTGCTTGCACACTCTCAGGCTGAAGAGAGAATGCAGGGGGAGGTGAGTTTTTCTCCTTCTTTCCTTCTTCTCCGTCGATCTTTCATACATTTTCATTGCTGTTGCGGTTTGTGTAAACACTCAGTCAAACAGGGTACGTAATAATAGTGGTCCTGTTAAGATAACAGCGTTTCCCAAACCAGATAGTCCAGTTTCTGCTCTAACTGGTATTCTGTGATTTAATAGTCTGCTTTAGATGTCCCGGGTGCTGAGATATGCAAAAGTGGAGCTAGTTTGAGAAACATTGGTCTGAAAGCCTTTAATCTACAAACTTGGAACCTGCTGTGATGATGTTTGTCCTTGGACCACTAAAGCAGTAAAGGCTTTCTTCAGAATACCAAATAGGAGTGTCTGAACTAGTTAGAGCACACAGTTAGAAAGACTCCTGTTTCGTGTCTGACTCTCCACTGAACTCCACTGTAGCGCAACAGTGAGGTGCAAGGAGACAATACCTATGAAGGCAAAACCCAAGAGCCAGCTAGAATGCAAGCAAACAGTGGAAATAAATCACAGTCAGCGTTTCATAGATACATGTATTGGTTTTAACATTATGTTTCGAGTTTGTATCGTGGAAATGTAACCTAGGTGTTTAACTAGGGTTAAATTGTATGACAAAACTGGTTAACTCCCTCTTATGTTTTGCAGGATTTAATGTAGTAGGGGAAAAAAGTCCTCTAGGTTCTTCAGAGTATGGTCTAAAGGAAAAAAACAAATGTAGCAAACAATTCACAGATCCTTGTATGCTTAAATGTATTAAGATATTCACCATATAAATTTCAGTTTGAAAGCTTACTCCTTCCTCACAACAATGCTATGATCTAACAGTAGCATATTTGAGTAACATAGAAAAAAACGCATATGAATTTGGCAAAAAAAAAAAGGAAAAAAAAAATGTTTTACAGATTGACAACATTCACACCAGAAATCTTGAGTGCACTCAATTTCCTACCACCAATCTCCAAAACAACCGCCCGTCTGGATGAGCCTTTTCCACAGAACACTCCTTAAATGAAAAGTCAGTTTTCTTTTGGTGCGTGTGCGTTCCAAAGCCACGTGAGATGCAATGAGATGACGATTCAAGATGATCCTCAGGATCGAAGAAGTCAAATCCAGCACAGGATGAGCCGGAAAAAAAAAAAACAGTCAGGATATCCAAGTTAAATTCGAAATAGAAACCCTCAATCCAACAGTTATCATCTTCTTGTCTTCTAATTCTATAAATTGTAGAAATACTTTATCCAAGTCTTTTTCTAATCTAATCAGTCTCAAAGGGTCTGAAAGCGACCCGTGTGTGTGTGTGTGTGTGTGTGTGTGTGTGTGTATGTGTGTGTATGTGTGTGTGTGTGTGTGTGTGTGTGTATATATATATATGGCTATAGACATGCACTTCGAATAGCAACTTCCAAATTCGCTAATAAGGTTAATTCATGCTCTTTAGAAGCCTGGGCTACAGAAACACAACAGTAAACGAATGTGTGGAGGAAAACACACAGTTTAATGCTCTGGATTTTCATTCAAAGAGCTTTTGGAATTTTTGGAGATAAAGGAAGGCAAACCGATCTGTTTATGGATTTTTAGAAAGCAAACCATGCCAAAGCAAAGTGAAAGTTTCTACTTCTCTTTTGGTGCTGTAGTGTGAATATCTGTGTGAAACTCTTCAGTTAGGACGTTACAGTTGTTACTAACTTACTATCACCAGTAGAGTGTAAATGACAAAGCACGACTGGGCCTCTCAGACACAGTTATTCGCTATGAGTCATTATTTTAGTCTAAAAAATTAGGTGAGTGTGTTAATGGGTTCATTGAAAGGACCTTCTGATTTACACTCATGTAAGGAATTTGGTAAAGCAGAATGGCTTAAAACAAAACACATTAAAAAAAGCCGATGTCTACCTACTGCTTGCCAGTTTATGAATGTATGCTTTTATTCAGGAATGTAATCATGTTTCTAGATTCTCCATTGATAGATGTTGGGAATTCAGGCAAGCTGTGTACTAGATAGCACTGAAGCATGTTTGTGTTTTGGAACTAACAGCTCACTTTTGTTTTATAAACAGCAAATTCGTAAGCTGAGGAGGGAGCTGGAGTCCTCTCAGGAGAAGGTGGCCAGCCTGACCTGTCAGCTGTCTGCTAATGTATGTGCCTCCATACAGAATACTACAGGCACTTTCTACTACAGCCTAAAATGCTAGCTGCGTGATCAGGGCCAGTGCGTTCCGTTGTTCCCTCTAAACCAGGGGTGAAAATGCGCGGGGGCCGACCATTCAGCCTGACATTCTTTGACCCATTACCATTAAATGCAAATGAACTAGTTAATGAAATTTGCATTGCGAATGGCATACTTTTCATTTCTTCACATAGAACACAAATAAATCTAAACCTGTTTTTACCAAAATCAATCTGCCTTTCAGAAGAAAAAGTCTGTCTGGGGAAAAAAAAAATTCGGGAAGATTAAATACATCTAGGTTCATTTGAAACATTACATATTATTCACTATTAAATGCTCACTGTAAACTTCTAAATTCAAAACATGTGAACAGGAAAATTACACTAACAGTTATCTTATTCAGACGTACAAAACACTGAGGGCCGTATGAATCCGTGTATCACTTGTTCTTTCGTTTTTCAGTTGACAGTCGAAAAACGGATTTTGAATCGGATATCAAAAACGAAAACGGCCGTGTTTTTCATTATTTCAGTTTTAGACTGATTAAAAATACGAAATGGAAATACGGGCTGCCGGACCGAATTTGATTTTAATATTTAATATTTGTCGGGTTTACGAGACCCTGTTTAATTGTCAATTGAAAAACGAAAGAACAAATGATACAAATTTCCACTTGTCCTGGAAGCGGCGGCCCTCGCTGTCAGCTTTCCTTTTTTTAGTTACAGTCGCCATTTTAGAAATGGGCTGGAAATGGTCACACAAGGGTCACGCGGCGAGAGTGCGTCCACAAACTGCTGCCATCTTCTGGTGAAATATAAAACAGCTCTTTTGTACGTGTGTATTTTATACTGTGGTCAACAGTACTGGCAGGCCGCATATTATTGATTTTATGACAGAGGCTGAGGGCCTTTTAGGTGGAAATTTGAACACGGGCTGCAACTGGCCCCCGGGCCGAACTTTGGACATGCCTGCTCTAAACAAAACATATTTGTTTTGCAGCACAGCCGATTGGCAACTATGTACAAGAGCTAAAGCTCCACCTATGCACACAAATTAAAAGTGTAGCAATATCATACATAAACTTGTTGATTAAGATATATACATACAACACATATGCATACAACACATAGTAACCAGTGCATGCGTGCTGATAAGTTGAATTTTTCTGATTCTGATTCTGAATCAAGTTTTCTTAATAGAGCAGAACATTCTGCAGAAGAAGGAGACCAGTTTTACTGTCACGTATGGTGCGTCCCTGTTCAAAGACGAGGCGCAGGCGCGGAACTCCATGCTGAATTGAGGATTTATTAGATCAACAGAGTAAACAAAACCAGGCACGAGGGCCAAACACAAACAGGCTCGATGGCCGATACAGGGCAAAACAGGAACACACTAGGAAAGGGTGAGGGTAAGACTGACAAAAGAACAGGGCAGGAGAAGGGTTTACATACATGACAAGGACAGGGCAGAACCAATGAACTTAAAGGACAATAAAGAACTGAAAGGACTGGCAGCTGTGGCTGCCTAATCAAAAGTCACTGGCGGCCTCTAGCGGCCGCGGGCCAAAACCGTGACATTTACACTCCATTTTAGATAATAAATTCAAACGTTTAAATATCTCCATCTGACTGTATTGTATTTTATATATGAACTTTACTCCCTTGAACAGGCTAACTTGGTGGCAGCGTTTGAACAGAGTCTCGCCTTAATGACCACCCGTCTGCAGACCCTCTCAGCCAGTGCTGAACAGAAGGTAAACAACCAAATCATACCACTGAATCGAGCACTGAATCATCCCACGTAACCTTTTAAGTTCATCCACGCTAAGTAAGTAGACCTAAAAGGTTAAGCAAAAGATGACAAAAAGTCAGTAAAACCCTAAAAAAAAGAAATGATATAAAATATTGTAATGCTGTTTATCAAATTTACAACAAACAGTAAAGCAGCATAGCAATCAAGACCTCCAAATGCGAGTGCAAGTTAGGTGATGGTCAACTATAAATTCTAAAAGTCTAAAAACCTGAAAACATTTTGTATTTAAAAAATGTCACTTGCAAAAAAAAAAAAAAAAAAGGTTGTGATCCCTTTGGAACTGTTTAGTTTTTTTCCGCTGAAATGTGGTCTTGTCTTTATTTAAGTCATTGAAATAAATAAAGACAGAAGAGTGTCTTATTTAGTGAACAGCTCACAACAGTTAAACAGTGTATTATCTTTACTCAAGAAGTTGTTTAAGCAGTTAAGGGTGTCGTGGAAAAATAAATCGTGTTCCACAGATTCAAGACTCGAGATCAGAGAGGTTCTTTTATATTTTTTATATTTGCCAGGCCAATAGAGCAGGTCTATTCTCAGCGTGCTGACAAGAGCGTGCTACTTCAACACAGGTTACATGGGTTTTTATTTATCTGCTTCAAGCATAACGTAATGGTATCGGTTTACGCTCCGAGGCCTACGTGTGTGCGTGCAATGGAAAATGTTGATGCGAGAACATCACATTCTGTACGGGAGAAGCCAGGGCTAAGCTGATGGCAACTCTTCTCGCCTTGCCTCTGGTGCACAAACACTTCTCGTAGTCTCTCATTATTCTGTGGTCTCGAGAGTTTCAAACCCTCCCGAGCTGATGCTATTTTTTTACTCACACTACCCCCCCACCCCCACCCTCCCCCCCCACTCCGGGCTGACTTGACCTTACAGTAAATGCAGACCACTTCCTATCAGATGTGATAGACTAAATGAATATAAATGTGTAAGGCACTACTTGAGTATACATGTGAAAAGTCACTGCAAAACTGGTTAACTAGTAAACTTTCCCCCACAAAGGGCATTAATGGAAAAGTTTTTGAACATTTAGGATAGTGATCTCTTGAAAAGAGGATAATTGGTATAAAGTGTTATAGTCAATTTATGTGTGACCTGCTCTGCCAAAAAACACACACACACACACATACACACACACACAACTTTGGTTACCTGCTCTTCACAGCAGTAATGCTTTTCGAGTGCACTATGGCCCAGCTAGTCTCATTTCCGGTGTGACGATGTGAGGAAAGGTTTACAAACATATTTCTTCTTGGGTCTTTGTCAGTTCAAGGTCAGACAGTTTATAAATGCAAGGGATTCAGCACTATTGCTGCTCTCTCTAGGATCACCATACAGTCCTCAGACAAGAGCCCTAAAGAGAAGAGCCCTAAAGAGTTTAAAGAGATGTTTTTATCATTTTTTTTTTTTTTTTTTTTTTTTTTTACAAAAATATGTGCCCAATCCAGAAGGGAGATCGAGCAAATTATTGCTGAATTCATTCATTTGGAATTTATGAGAAAATGCTCAAGTGACTGTGTTTCTCCCTGTAGGACTCAGAGCTACTGGAACTGAGGGAGACCATAGAAAGTTTGAAAACCAGGAACATGGAGGCCCAAGCTGTCATTGAAGGAGCCCTAAATAGCCCTGATGTTACCCCCAAAGGTGAGGAGAAAATAAAAACTTCATTCAAGGTTTATACCATTAAACACCGTCAAGTACCATCAAAAGTTGTGTGTTGGGGATAATACGTGAATGTGACTGACCATATCACGCTCTTCTCTTAGAACTGAGAATTAAGAGGCAGAATTCATCAGAAAGCATCACCAGTCTGAACAGTATTACCAGCCACTCAAGCGTGGGTAGTCTGAAAGAGGATGCCAAAAAGAAAAAGAAAAAGAACTGGGTAAGAGAAAAAATAAAGCTGCATTAACCAGTCAAGCTTAGTGTTTTATATGTTTTAGAGTTTAAATGAAATCACATTTATTTAATTTTGTCTATCTATCTGTCTAGCTATCTATCAATCGATCTATCTATCTATCAATCGATCGATCTATCTATCTATCTATCTGTCTATCTGTCTATCTATCTATTTATCTATCTGTCTATCGATCTATCTATCTGTCTATCTATCTGTCTGTCTATCTATCTATCTATCTGTCTATCTGTCTATCTATCTGTTTATCTATTTATCTATTTATCTATCTATCTATCTATCTATCTATTTATCTGTCTGTCTGTCTATCTGTCTGTCTGTCTATCTATCTGTCTATCATATACATATATATTTATTTATTTATTTATTTATTTATTCATTCAAAGCCATTTGTCAGACTTGAACGCACCACAGCACACAGTGTGAACAGTGTGAAATTTGGGAAACAGTGTGTGAGGATCAGTGTGTGGAGATGGTACCATGCTAAAGGGTACCTCAGTGTTGCCACTGGCATTCCTGGGATTCAAACCTGTTTGCAGGGGCAACTCCCTAATCACCAGGTCACCAGCTGCCCATGGGTAAAAAAAGTCAAAACAAACCCAAAAGAAAGATAACAAAAACTTCAAAGCAACTATCTGGTGCAGCTGGTAGCCTAGTGGTTAGGGCGTTCGCCCTGCGATCAGGAAGTCGTGGGTTCGATTCCCAAGACCACTAGGCACCTC
>JBBPCZ010024288.1:0-14195 GCA_037974445.1 Brycinus macrolepidotus
GGGCACAAATTCCCACAGAAACTCCAAAATCTTGTGGAAAGCCTTCCAAGAAGAGTGGAAGCTGTTATAGCTGCAGAAGGGGACCAACTCTATATTAAAGTCTATGTATTTGAATGCAATGTCATTAACGTCCTTGTTGGTGTAATGGTCAGGTGTCCCAATACTTTTGTCCATATAGTGTGTATTGTCATTGTGCTAAATTGTCACAGCATTTGACAGAATGACTTTCTGAGCATATTGTGGATATCAGAACGCCAATCAACTGTTAGTTTCATTAAAAAGATGATGACAATAAATAAAAATGACAATCATTGCAGTCATAGTATTTGATAGTGTTGTTAAATGTGTAGCTTCTGGTTCTTTTTTTTCTGCTCCAATTTATCAGAACTAAGAAAAACAAATATCTTGATGCATATTGTGTGTTTGAAAATGTTTTGAAGTATCGTGATATTTTTTGCCATATTGTCCATGCTTAGATGCCAAGATTCAGATCAGTTTGACCAGGTGTGTACTCATAATATCCTAAATGACAGTAATTCATTTAGGGTTTTAGTTGTTCAGATCCAGATGTCAAGGCTTTATTGTTTTGCTCTCAAGTTCAAGTGTATGCTCCTAATTGTCTTTTCATCCTGTTGCAGTTATCTCAAATACTCCAACGGACCCAGTGACTCGTAACGGTACTGAACCACCCTCTGCTCTAATTCATGTGCAGCATTTCTGTATTTTTAAGTGCAGTCTGTAAGTGATTTCGCTGTCAATGTTTTTTGACTTTGTACTACAACACAGCGTGGATTTGGGTGAACTATATAGAAAGTACATTGTTTCAGTTCCTATGTTTCAGTCGCATCTTCAGAACGTGAAATACCACTCAATATTTTTAATACAGCACCTTTTACACATACAGCAGATCACAGTAGTGCAATACAGTGAAAGAGTAGTATGCGAGCACCCTGGCTCAACATATAATGCAGAATTTTGGTTTATTTAATTGAGCTTATTTGATTTTGTATGTCTTTTTTTTTTTTGTATGTGAAATTCAGTAAATAAACAGTAATTGTGCAGTAAAACTCAAAGTAAACAAGACAAAATAGCATAAAATGACAAGAACATAAAACACGCTCAGAAGTAAAAAGGTAAAAGAATAAATCAACCAGCAAAGGGAGATAAATAGAATGGAATAAAAATGAACAAATTAATATAAACAAGCAAGAAAAATGTTTTCAGCTTTTCTTCTGAAGCTTTTTAAACCTTGTGAGGGTAAGGACCCATCAGGTATTTATAGGTAAGGTTTTGTTTTTTGTTTTTTTTTATCCTTGGAGTGTTCAGTAGGGCAGCACTAGGTCTGAAACTTGTCACGCATTCTGAAACACATTAAGGTGCTGCCCCATTAAGAGCTTAAGTGGGATAAAAGGAGGCTGGTGCCGTGATGCTATATCAAGTGTATTGTGTTCTCCCGGTTTGTGCTCTGGCAGCAATAGTGCATTACTGTAGTCTAGATACAAAAAATAAAAGCAAAAAAAAAAACTACTGAACTCATTATGACACTTCTAATTGCCACATTAAAAATGAAACAAGGGAGCTACTGACAGCCTAAGCACCTCATTTCACAGATGAGGTGATTTGCTTTCGGTCACACTGGTCCAGGGTCATCTTTGTGTTTGTCAGGTGGTGCTGGCCTGCTCCCTCCTTAATGGAAGTCTCTGGTATATCTGTGCACATGTCCTGGATAGTGAACCGGTTTTCTTTGTGACTAGGGATGGGTATCGTTAAAGATATTGATACTGATGATCAATACTGATACTTATCAGTACTCTTATTGGTGCTACTTTCCATAATTTAAAAGAATAAAGACATCACAATAAAAGATGCAAAATCATTCAACAGTTACTTAATTTTTTTTGGGAGAAATAAGGCACTGAACTGAGTCTCCTGTTTAAATAATGAGGGAGGAGCAACTACTAGCAATGTCTGGTGGTGATGTACAGAGTGATCCCTCCCACTGATCCAATCTAGCATCAACTGTTTGAAAATGCAACTGTGTTAGAATGCATAAATAACAGCAGCAGCACTGTTTGCCCAGGAGCTTGTCCATATTCCGATACTGACCAGTTAGGAACCAGCACCAATTTACTCCGGGTTATCATTACCCTTCCCTATGAGTTTTTTGGATGGCTACTGTAGTGGTGTTTGGTGATCCACCTGGCTGTCTATTGTTGCTAAACTCATGGAGTCTTAAGATAAGATAAGATAATCCTTTATTAGTCCCACAAGTGGGAAATTTGCTTTGTCACGGCAGAAATTGGACAGTACAAAGAGCAGCAAAGTTTAAAAAACAATAGAAGAAAATAAAATACTACACCAACAGTGCAGTATAAAATGTACACTGTACAATCTAGAAATATAAAATATGGACATCTGTATTGTAAAATATATACATATATGTATATGTAAACTATATGTGGACTAGGCAAGTTGTATGTATGTACACAATGAGTATATGTATGTGTGTGTATATACATATATATATATATATATATATATACAGGTTCACAATGAAGTGACAGGCATTGACAATAACAGTAGAAATGCATCAGAAAAATTGCACATTTTAAATTACACATTTTGCCCAGTAGTAATAGTCTTGCTTCTTACCAAGATGTTTATTTGGACTCACTTGATGTTTTGATGTTTTTTTTCTGGTCAGATTGACCCTTCTTTGGTCAATGTGATATAGATGCAAATGCTACATAAAGAATCAGTTGCAGACTTTATCTCTGAACAAATGATGCAGTACACATCTGGCCAAGAAGCAACTGAGCAGCCAACTGTCCACTTATGTATGGCCCACTAAAATAGGCACTCTGTGTATAAAGTCTTATAATCACTAATGAAAACTGCAGGATTACTTCATAATTTTTTGCCTTTTCAAATTCTGTGTGCTGCTATGCAGAGACAAAATACCATTTTAATGATGCCCAGTTACATACAGACTGCACTGTGTCAGAAGTGACTGAAGACTCATTTCAACACTGGAGTTTGTTCTTTGTCTGTTCAGTCTGCGAGGAGGAAAAGGTGATGATCAGGGAGAAACACCAGCGGGAGAAAGAGAACAAAGGATTTCTCAGCTTGTTCAGGAGAAGCAAGAAAACAGCTGAGGTTTGACACTCTGGCTTTCTCTCTCTGAATGTGCTAATGTGTTCCTGTCTGTTTATCATCTCGGCTTTACAGTACAAACACACTTGCCAAGCTAAAGAAGACACTTTCCCACATACCATCCCAAAAAATGTTTCATTTCTTTTGCAGTCAGAAATGTCCTGAATGGGACTTGAGTACAGCGTGTTGCTTAAAGGGCCCATATCCTAGAAAACGGAATTGCCCTTGATCACGTTCTAAGTTAGTGACTTTATACCATTTCCCAGTCAGTTTGGTCTGTATATGGAAACTGTGCTGCAAAAATAGCCCATTTTGAATTCATGATTTTGTGATGTGACAAGAACCAGCTCAGTCACATATATCCAAAAATTCAGCTTACAGCAATTTAAGCCCCGCCCATTCACTCGAAATTTTATTCTTTAACTGGATAATGATCCCAAGCATTCTTCAAAATTTTGCCAAAATTATAGTCCAGAGAAAAGCACAATGTTTTGAGAATTACGTCTTGGCCTCCCCAGTCTCCAGATCTTTCTCCCAGTGAGCCGTAGTCCAAAAAGGACTGACAAGTCCAAAATGAATGTCCAGCAAATGAGACAGAACTGTTTACGTGCTTGATAAAGTGCTGGGAGGGTTTTTTTTTCCAAAAATTGCTGAAAAGAATGCCGTGAATCTGTGCTGCTGTGATAAAGGCCATGGGTGGTTATTTTGATGAAATTCTTACATGTAAATGTTCGCATCCAATAGTCAAGTCAAGTCAAGTAGGTTTTTATTGTCATTTCGACCATATACACACAGTACACAGTGAAACGAAACAGCGTGCCTCCAGGACCATGGTGCAACACGAGCAGAACAGAACACCACAAGTGCAGACAGGACAAAAGTGTGCAGTCGAGTTGCACTTACAATGTATATTGTCACACTACACTTGAAAACCAGTTATGTTTGTTTCAAGTATTTCTAAGGTTTTCTTGTGTTAAAATTTTGACAGAGGAGCACATTTTTTTTAAATGTAAGGGTGAGCCCAAACCTCTGGCCTGTAGTTTTTAATTACCCATTTACTGATAGACTTCCATCTGATTGTTTTTCCTCTGGCTTCCACAGGAAGTGTCCAACACCAACAGTGTCCCCACCTCTCCAGTGGCGAAAACTCAGCATGTGGTTAACATTGGCTGTCTTAAGGCAAACTCGCCCACATCCACACCCTTCGCTGAAATGCCCAAGAAGAGACGGGCGCCGCAGCCCCCCGGCATGTTGGGGTCCCAGAGCTTCCCGTGTGGACTGAACTCTAGCCAGTCCATCACTCTCCCAACTGACCCAGCTAGTGGAAAACAGGTATGTAGACATGTGTAGAAAGGTGTGCCTCAAGCTAAATGTGAGGGAAATCTAACGAGAGTCAGTTAAAATAGTCTTTCTACATGAAGGGAAATGCAGTAAACAGATTCTCTGAATTGTAATATATAGTAAAATATAAAAATGCTCCATATTCGTGTCCGTTCAGGGTGTGCTTAGTCGGGTCTCTTCCACTGAATCATCTCTTAAGAGGACCAAGCGGAGAGCACCGCCCCCTCCATGCACCAGCCCTTCCATGCAGGACTCTAGTGACAAAGGTATGTGTCCAATTGTGTACATTAGTTTTGTGTCCAATTGTGTACATTCGTTTTATGCTTTGGCTGGTCTAATACAGAATGATAGTAGACCAGCCAGCAGTACTTTCTCTCTCTGTCTTGTTATTCCTCCTTTGAAGGATTATATCATGGGTCTATGAAGCTGAATTTTTGGATTAGGCTTGTGGATTAGCTTTGGGCTCAGAGGAGTAATGTGTGATGAATTGAAAGGGTTACATCTAAGCCTACTTTTCATCTAGCCAGTTAAAATGAGAGCTTTAGCGTAACGTGCTAGATTAATGATTTCAAGCAACGGCTTAACTCTCTGCTTTTGTTCAGATGCCGTCCTACCAGGAGGGGGTGCTTAGGAGCCCGAGTGGCTCCTTCTCTTCCTCTTCTCTTCTGCTGCCCCTCTCTTGCTGTCCTCCTCACTGGTGACGGGCTGATGCTGATCCCCTTCTCCTCCTCCTCTCCGTCTCTGTCAGCCTAATGTCACCTGTCTGTCATCTGTACGTTAATGTCGGGCAATACAGAAGCTGAAGCAGGGTCGGCCCACGCTGAGCATGCATTATGCTACAGAAGGCAATGTCCAGTTGCTATGAGATTTTTTTATGTTTATATGACCCCTGACTGTGTTAAGAGTTGGGTTTTGTGAATGTAATGTGTCTTTACCACTGTTTGACAGTGAAAAGACTGAACATTTGAATCATTTACTAGATTTAATTAGAGGCTTGCCCAGATGAATCCCATCTTATAGCAAATGGGGTAATGAAGGAGACAAAGTGAGATAAAGTGGTACCTTTTTAATTGTTGCCCACATTTAACACTGTTAGGTAATTTAGTGATTTTAAGCATTAGTTCCATGCACTTTGACAGACCAATACACCCTGTGCATGATTGGTGCCTTCGTTTGATTAATATACGTCCTATTTTCAGACAACACTGATATCAGAACAGTGATATGTCTGTAAATGACTGATATTTTTAGTTTAAAGACATATTGATCTCCATTCAAGTACAGTTATAACGTTGTCACTTTAACATCCTTTGAAAATGAAATGCTTATCAAAGCAACCATGGTATATTTTACCTAAAATATCATTTGGTGAGCCATTGAGTTTTGTCTTTTGTTGTGTGCTTTTTGTCTTTGCTTTGTTTGCTTGTCCGTGCTTTCATTTTCAGGTCTTTTGTATGTAATGTGTTGCATTTTTGTGCCAAATTTAAAGCTTGTTCACCTTTAACTTCAGCTTCATATTTGAATAAAAGTGCTAGTTTTTAGAATGATACAGCTCTTCAATTTGAAACGCTAGTGTTTAAATATTTCATGAACATGTCACTTTACTCTTAAGATGAAAGGGATGGGTATCGTTAGAACTGGTAGTATCGTTACTGATGTTGCTTACTGATCCGAAGAGTATTCATAGTCTTATTGATACTACTGTCCCTAATTTGGTGCAAAAAATCAAGATGTAACGGGAAAAGATGTGGGACAGAAATAACAAGCTAAATTATTTTTTTGAATATATAATGAGGGAGGAACAGTGGCTAACAAATGTCTGATGGTGACGTGCAGAGCAATGCTCCTGTCCCTCAGACTGATCCAGTGTATTTGAAAATACCAGCTACACTATATGGACAAAATATAACGCTTGACCATTACTCCAACAGGGACTTTAAAGACATTGTATTCAAATCCATAGACTTTAATATGGAGTTGGTCCCCCTTTGCAGCTTTAACAGTTACCACTCTTCTTGGAAGGCTTTCCACTAGATGTTGGAGTTTCTGTGGGAATTTGTGCCCATTCATTCTGTTTGAGCATTTATGAGGTCAGACACTGATGTTGGACGAGAAGGTCTACATTAGTTAATCCCAAAGGTATTGGATGGGGTTGAGGTCGGGGCTCTGTGCGGGCCAGTCAAGTTCTTTCACTCATCCAACCATGTCTTTATGGACCTTGCTTTGTGCACTGGGGCACAGTCATACTGGAATAGAAAAGATTCTTCCCCAAACTGTGTCCACAAAGTTGGAACCATGGCTTTATCCAAAATGTCTTAGTATGCTTGAATTTATACACCTGTGGCAATGGATATGATTGAAATACATGAATTCAGTAATTTAGAGGTGTGTCCCAATACTTTTGTCCATATAGTGTATGTTAGAATGCCTTAACATTCCATAAACACAGGTAGCAGCATTGTTTGTCCAGGAGCTTCTCCATATTTTTATACCAATTTAGTACCAATTTTGTGCTAATTTAGTACCGGTTCTCAATACCCATCCCTGTGAAGACAAGAAGCAAAAGAGGTAGTGCAATGTCATATGGACATGGGGTTGTTTTTTTTTTTTTATATATATATATCAGAGAGGCCCTATGTAGGAGCCTCACTTAACCTCACCTTATTAGAGGAAGCTGAAGAGAATGATGTACTACCAGACTCCAGTGACAGCTTTACCAACGAGTACAGTGATTTCACTGCCAGCTGGCCCATCCAGTCTCCCTCTCTAATGACCGAGATCCTGTCTGAATTCATGGATATAACAAAGGCAGAAGAACAGGGAGACCACTCACCTGATAGGTATTTTAATTTATTTTTTCCTTTGTTTATCTAACAAGGACAGTACAAATTTATCAGCATTTTATTTAATGGCTCATTTTCATCTGCAGTCTCTAGGCAGATGAACATAAACGAGACAAAAGGCACCACTTAAAGGTGCTTAGTTACACAAAAAACATGCATAAAACAAGTAAGTGTAATAGGGACACTTTGTTATCCAATAAACATTCATAAGAATTAATCAATGGCTGTTAGATCTCTTAAATCAGTAGGGAAGGAATTACCTCCGAAGGAAAATGCAGGTTGACTAAAAGCACTTAATGTTAATATGCAATCACTTCTGGTAATGGCCCTGCTCATACATCTCTCAGAAAACTGGCCCTACATTGTCACTAGGGTGGTTTGCTCGCTTGGTATCTCGTCAGTACCTTTACTTTCCGAACATAACAAGCCACTGAGGGAACGTTGTGTGAAAGAACAACCTGCACAGAACACTCATTCCATTGGTCCTTTTGACTTCTAGTGTATGCTCGTCATTATTAAATCACAGCTTTAACATTTTTAATCAAATGTCATGTATTGAAAAAGCCTCTTATTTAGACACTCAGAGATAGCATATTGGTATTGATGGACATCTGCGTCAGGCTGATATCATCACAAAATGCTGGAATGGTTGGTGGAGGACCAGAAAGCATGAATCTAAACCAGTCCTGTAACAAATCTAGCCTAAAATACCACCATCACACTGTGTAATGTCATGTTAGCTGTGCGTTTGACCCTTGGGATGGTAGAGGTTTTGAAAGTAGTTCAAGCAAGTGACGTGCTTCAATTTAAAAATAGCTCATTTTAAAGCTTAGAAGAAATATCAGATTGACCGTTACTCAAGGTTTCCATATCTGTATAGGAAAAAGATCGTGCCATCTTTACTGGTGGTGCACTTCTGGTGTAGATCTCTGGCTGTATGATTACATTGCTCTCATGCTGACTTATTTTTGACTGATTGTGTTCTTTCAATTTCTCTTCTCTTCAGTTCTTCTATCACATATTTACCTCCAGCAGTGAGCAGTTCTCCAAACCTACAGTCAGTACAAGCCGCTCCAGCCAGTAGTCAGGACTGTGATCCCGTAGTGCCCCCTGGCTGCCTGCTTAGGAGGAACCACTCTCAGAGAGAGGGCCTCACCACCTTCACTGTGGTGCCCCGGAGAAGACCGCCAAGTCTGAGGCAGTATGAAGTCATCATTACCCTGGAGGGTTCAGACTCTTTGGAGCAGAGCAATGGAAAGAGAGAGATTCTAGGGAGCAACACCCAAGAAGAAGATCTGGAGTGGAGAAGCAGCCAGTCAGAGAGTTCAGAACCAAAGGAGACTGAGAATCTAGAGCTGTGTGAGAACGAGATGGTGAGTCTAGCAAAACATGACACCAAAAGTGAAAATCTAGAAGCAAAAGACGGTCAGCTGGGCAATCCAGAACCAGTAGAGAAAGCTTTTGACAAGTTAAAGCTGAACGCAGATATGGGGAAACACATTTCAAAGGAGAGGGAGGAAGACCTGCTCCCAGTGGAAGAAGAAGAAGAAGAAGAGAGGGATTGGGTGGAGGAGTATAGAAAGAGGAGGAGGAGATTTCAAGGGGACATTGACAACAAGAAGGCAGTCAAGTTAGACAGATGGATGATGGAGGATGGTAGAGAGGAGGAACATAATGGTTTTCAACCACCACCACCACTTCACGTTTACTGGGAAGAGGAAGAAAATCAGAAAGATGATCAGAAAAGAAAGAGAAAAGTAGAATTCAGGATAACAAGAGAGGAGGAAGATATACAGTCAAATGCTTCCACTGTCCACCTAAAACCATCCAGGCATACTGCTCATGTCCCTGATGCTGACTGGAATGTAAACCACTCTTCTAATCTGAGTTCCTCTAATCTTGATTCTGGTGCACAGGTACCTCTAACTTACCAGCCACCAGGTTCTGGCCAATCTCTTTTCAAGCCCCATCCAGAGTTCTTCAGAAATGACGTAGCCAGTTCAGTCACCCCACCTCCTTCTTCATCGAATCATTCAGACCGAAATGACACTTCTAACCCTAAACTCCACCCAACCGGTGACATTCCCTCTCCGGCCCCGATGTCTCTCTTCGCCTTGGCTGTCTCTCAGAGAGCTCAAAGTCTCAAGAGAGGGATCTGCCCTTTATCTCCTTCCACTCAAGGTTCCTGCTCCCAAATCAAGCCGTCTAGAGTGTTCTGCTCTGAAAATCCACCCAGGCACAATCACTGTAATCAATCCACTCAGGCTGTGAGGAGTCCAGCCTGGAGCTCCCCTTCCACATACAAAGTAAGTGAAAAGTTCGAGTTGAGTCCTTCATGGGACACAACTTGCAATTCAGTCCTGTTGAAACAAAATCTTATATCTCCATTTTGTCAATTTTAATATTTCAAAAATAATTTATAAATAAATATAAAAAATCATTTGAAAAAAACATCTGACTGATATTTTGTGAAGCATTCTAATGACTAATAGAAATCGCTTAGTAACTTAAATGTACAGTTTGTTACTTATTCCATAAAGTGTCTTTTTTTGGAGATACAAGGTTCAAGTGGAAAATCTGAATACAGTTAGATTTTAAAGGTTTTGTATAATCCAAAACCAAATATGAAATATAATGCTTTCATGTGGTGTGTATAAGCACTGTTAAATCTTCAAAAATTGCCATTAACCCTCCATCCTTGCATCAGGCATTGCCTCCAAAGGAATCCAGATGTGCAAAATCTGAGTTAAAACTTAAAGAACTTCTACAAATTTAGAGCAACTCTTAAACTGGTAAAGAAGTTCATATTTTGCACAAAAATGACACACACACTTTTTTGTTTGCACTGAATCCCTTTAGTTTTCAATGAAGAGGATATATATGTGCTTCTGTATATGTATATAGTGTTTAATTTATTCACTGTTACGCGGTCATGGTCAGTTGAGGTTAATCTGTTTGTGTGTTCAGAATGTGAAAGCTCCATGAGTGACGGCCCGCGTCACATCTGTCCTGTAAAGTTTATAGAAGTGGTTTGTTCCTTCCTCCAAGCATTTGTATGTGTTTATGAAGAGCAAACCACTTTGTCCGTCCACTTTTGATGCAGTGCATATCCTGTAGAACTGGGTTAAGAGTCAGTATCCTGAACTTGTGTGTGTGTGTGTGTGTGTGTGCGTGTGTCAATCATTGTGCCTGAAAAACAGCCAAGGTTATTTCATCATGCTTCACATTTTATTGGCTGATATGCAGGAAATTATGAGTTATATTGTACAGCTCATATACAGTCAAGCAAAAAATCTGGTCAAATGACATTGTGTTGATTTGCTGCACATTTTAATACACAATTTCTGTTTATTAGCTGAACATATAGTGTTTGCCGAAGTTTTTCTTCTTCTTCAGTTTTCTTTTCCACTGATTTTGGTTTACGATTTCATGTACTTAGACTTCACCAATTCACATGAAACTTGGCTTGATTATAGCACCACATGGCTGATATGGAATAAGAGATTTGTATCTCTAAGGGGGCGTGTCCCTTTGTGCTAGTGCTCGCTGAAGTGGGGTAGACACAAAGCACTTTTAGGGCAATAGCTAACAATCATTTCACCAAAAAATACCAACATTTTATGGCAAGTTGGCCTCTAGGAGGCACATGACCCTAGCTCATTATGATTCATTTTTGGAGTAGCATCACCTACTGAATAACGTCCAGCACTTTACTAATATCTTGTGATGTAAAGGTTCAAACATCACAAAATTTGACACACTGCGTCATTACCACACTCTTTGTAGTCAAGCCAGATTTTGTGACATTTGTCAATAGGGGGCGCTGCAACCGACATGCGTCAACATCTCAAGAACTGCTTAGTCTAAATTTGGTATGTTTTTTACACTTGGCTGCATATGCTCACATCTCCTAAAGTTCTGTTGGGCTCACTCAACAAAATAACCACAAAAATTCAGCAGCCAACACATACTTGTGCCAATATCTTTTGATGTAAATGTTCAAACTTCCTTAAATGCATCTGGGTTTTTTTCCCGATTTGTTTAATATGGCAAATAAATAGAAATGCACTAAAATTTGTGGAAGAAAATGTTCTATTAAAATTTGTTCCACGTGTAGGTTGAAAGACCTGAGATTTACATTCTCATTTAAACAAGGAAATTTGAATCCAATCCAGACCCAAATTAAATACTGAAATGTGTATTTATAATGATGTATGATTGAACAACTGTTGTGTTTTTGTGTCCTCAGGCTGATAAACATGTGCGTGATTGACCTTCTGGAGAAGAAGATTCGGTTATGAAGCTTTTTGACTTTTTGTTGATGATGGACTTTCTCAGGTAGTTGTTTGTTTCTTGACTGAGATATGAGCTTATTTTGGTGGTATGCATTTTTGTTGGTTAGTTGTGTTGTTTTGTTGAGTTTTACATATTGGCAGCTTTCATTTTGAGTGTTGAACATTCTCCTGTACGTCCTTTTCTCTTTTATTTCCACTGTCTGGATCAGTGTTTGCGAGTCCTGTAGTGGTTTCCCTGCTCCATCACTCCCACTGTAACCCAGGAAAGGCTTGTTAATGAGCTGAATAATTGCATCAGGTGGGCTGGGAGCAGGGAAAACACAAATTTGCAAGGCAGAGGAGTTTCCACGAATAGGGCTGGGGGCCTCTGAGCCAGACAATAATTCAGAATTCTCTGAAAAATGCCATGTTATTGTTTGTTTTGTATGCATAAATAAACTTTGTGCATGAACTTCCAGGAGAAGGACTTTAAGCATAAAGTGTTGCATTATGTTCCTTTTTTGTAGCTTTTCTGCTTATTTTAAACTATAATGGTGTTCTGTTTTTGTTTTTAGGGGTTTTGTCAAAAAGTTTCTCCATTAGGGGTATGGAGCTAAAAGGAATAATTTAGAAATAGATAAAACTTACAGTTTTTCACTTTCCCAGGTGAAGTTAAATTGGAGTCAATAGTCAATAGTCACTAGGGGTGTAACAATACAGTCAACTCGCGATTTGGTTCAATAGATGATTCAGGTCTTATGGTTTGATACACTTTTCAACATAGTAAGACTAAAAATAAAAAGTCTTACAAAACTTGGAATGAAATTTAAATAAATAAAAATGGCACTTTTTTGCATTGTGATATATTTTGATGCATTGTTGCATCAAAAGTCACCATAAACACATCCCCAAAACTCCTTTCAGCCTGCCCAAAGCCCATCCAGCTCTTCATTAAGGTGGATCAGAGCTGTCGATGTGGGTTAGGATGCAGTATGACGTACTATAAGTTTAAAAACTGAACAAATCTTCAGAATGCAGCCGAACACTTCAGGTAGCCCTTTTAGACAAGTTCAGTTTACAGGGGTAAAAGTGCTGATCTAGAATGGGTTTCTGTGACAACAACCATCATAAATATGGAGGCGTCTGATCCAAGATCAGTCCTCCTCATGACTGCTTTGTGAATAACAAAATGTCTGAAAAAGCTGCCGGGAGCAGTTAAAGTATTAATATAACTCATAGTTAAGTTAATATTATCTTCCAGTTAAAAATCATGGTCTGTTCCTGCTCTAAATGCAACCATAAGATCACCAATCAAAAAAGATTGTGAATTACCGTTTCATTTTTATTTCTGAGACTCATTACAATGCACATTATTTCTAAAGAGACAATGATATCTCGTTAATTAACGTTTTCTAGACTTCTGCATTTTCATGATTTCAGTTTAGCTCAAATGAAAGAGATGCCTAAAGATTAAAGAGATGCCTAAAACAATACATATTACGGTTCAGGACACACACACACACATTATGCACATAACTGTCTGAATATATTGTTTTTCTGTGTGCATCCATGCATATGCATGTGTGCATCCACTATTGTGTTCCTGTTATTCTTTAGTGTGTTTATGTGCATGTATTTGGATGCGTGCGTGCGTGTGTGTGTGTGTGCACGCGCGCGCACGCATGTACTGGTTTACTGTATTCAGCAGTTCTGGCTTTCTCCATTGGCACCTTCATCAGTTGACTGTTTCTTAATAAATGTCATATTCTAGCTGTGTACTCTGTATACATTATGAATTATTAGAACTGCATGCATTTTCTGTCATTATAGTAAAAACATGTAGCAGTTTTATATATCAGATGGTGTCCAATGCAATAGACAGCTATTAAAAAAATTAACCTAACTAGATATAACTCCAGTTATTTTTTTTTGTAAGGATGGTCTGTCCTGGATTCCAATTGCACTGTGTAATGAATCGAGATGCACAATTAGTAGCAGGTCCATTTTGACCAGAGTGGACACCTGGTAAATTAACTGTTAAGCCATCTTCTGTGTTTTGTAATGGGGTGTGACGGAACCTGATCCCACGGCCAGGTGGGTACACACTGCCAGCTTTTCATTTTTACTATAGCTGTTGCTGTTTTCCAGAGTACCTTATGCATGAGAAAATATGGGGTTTGGGCCCATATATAATACTATTTATTCATCTATTTAGCTTATTAATATTTGTTCAAGAGGGCCGCTCTAGGCTGATAACCATTCAAGCCACATACAACCAAGAAAACAGTACCAGTTTTTATTCTGTATTACTTGGACTCTGACATGCATGGAAATGCAGTAATCAGAGGTAAATATTCACATGGATAAAGTTTAGGTTGCAGTTCTTATAATCCGTCCTCCTGTTCTCATCACAGATAAAGGACAGACTGACTGTAGATATTTTTCCAAGTATTTATCTCATGTGCCAGTGGTCCTGAAATGGAAAAGTGTATATATTCAGCTCTGGAAAAAAAATAAGAGACCACTGCAATTTATGTTTAAATCAGCATCTCTATGAGTATGACAACCATTCCATGCCAGTGTC
>JBBPCZ010024306.1:0-14193 GCA_037974445.1 Brycinus macrolepidotus
ACACACACACACACACACACACACACACACACATATATATATATATATATATATATATATATATATATATATATACATAAAAACATATATATATATTGTTTAGCTAAGAATAAGCCTCTATTTCTCTTTATGCTATTATAACACAGATGTCCTAGCACTGGACATGGACATAAGCTGTCCACACTGTATAACACCCCAGGAGCCTCTCTGATATGTGTCACAGTTCAACACGTCTGACATTTCAGACACGTCCGAGCTCGGCACATTCCATGAAGCGAGATCTGTGCACACTCTTGCTGTAGAGGCCCTCATTTTGTGAAGCATGGAAAAAGACCTAGCTCTCTTCCTCAGAGGCGCTAGCTAAAATGGAGAGGGGCTATTCTGTTCTTCAGGAGGGCTGGCGTAACCCCCTGCCGCCTCAAAACACGGGCAGATAGTGCCCTCTAGCTGCGTCTGCTTAAAGTGAGGACAGGCGCAGGCGTCTTGAGATCGTCTGGGCGCCAGGCCTTGACCTGCCTCCGCAGAATTTTAATAGAAACCAAGCATGAAAGCCAGTCGGCTTGAAAGGCTTCATCAAGTGTGACCAAGCAGCATCAGCAGTAACCCATGTTATACAGGCCACAGTTATGACCCCCTCAAAAGGCTGCCTAGAGGAGGCGGGCCACACGCCCTCAGAAGTTCGCCACCTTCCCCCTGAAGCCCGGCTGGGCCTGCCCGGCAGGAGGCGGACAGCGGCCTGCTTTGAAAAATAACACCTTTGCAATCCTCCCTGTGTTCGGGGATGCGGCATGGTCTACAGATGGTACGAAAAGAAGCACTCTGTCACTGAAAACAGAGATATGGAGGGAGGGAGATAGACAGACAGATGGAAAGAAGCATTACAATACAAAAAACAATAAATACTAAAAACTGGCATGTAGAGTATCACACCATGTAGCCTAAATAGCGTAAGCTAAAGGTACAGGGTGTCTCTAGTCACTGTCTTGACAAACTCATATCCCCAAAATGGGCTATTTTAAGAAAAGGTTTTTTTTTTTAACTTAACATAGACTGATATTGTGAGAATTCACTCCTTACCATTTTAGGACATCTCTATTAGTCGGTTTGTCTTGAAATTTTTGCATGATGCAAAGGCCGCCTAAAATTTTATCACAAAAATATGCTGTACCTACATAATATCTGGCTGTATTTTCTATTTATAAACAAAACAGGGAGGAGAGAGAGATGGAGAGACAAACTGACAGACAATATACATTCCACTGCCACAAGGGTATTAGAAAATGTACTCTGTATTTCCCCATAGTGTAAGCTTAATGTACAGGGTGTCTGTGTATTTGCAAACATCATGCACATTCATTTACATGCCGGAGGGAAGTATATTTCTTAGTGATGGTATATTCTATTTTCAGTGAGGGGAAATAAGTGTTCAGGTATTCTATTTACCATTTTTCCAGAGTATATATCCGCTTCAAACTTGCACATATAATGAATGTCCTTTGACTTGGTACTCATAAATATGAACAAAAATATGTGAACATAATTAACACAAAAATTGACTCAGTAGAGAATATAAATTCTGCAAAAATAAAAATTATATTTTCCAGGTAATTGGACCTGCTGTTGCCATTGGTTGGGGAGAGTTCAGAGCTACAGTTCCCTAGCAAAGACCTGAAACATCCCTGTCAGACTAACTGGTTTGATAATATTTAAGTGGAAAGCAAATTATGCTTTCATTTGCATATTATAATTATTCTCTTGCATATTATAATTATTCTCTTGCATAAGGAAGGCAAGAGAGAAGCCAGCAGTTACAGGACAACCTGAAAGCAGCAGGAACAGCAGTTACAGAGGACAATAAGCAATAAACTGTACTGCTGTCATCTCCATTTGTGCTGCCCACTCAGAACTAATCTGTTAAAAAGTAGTGCAGAGATGCATGTCTAAAATCTGCACATAGGCGTTTAGATAAATTTGAACTGTTTTGTAACAATGTACTCTGATTAGATGAAATAAAAACAGAACTTGGCAATAATTCAGCTTGTCAGCTGTTTGAGAAAGAAAGATATGATCATAGGAACACACAGTGAAGTACGAAGGTGGGAGCATCATGGTATGGGACTGCTTGTCTGCAGTACTAAGGATTTGAGCAAGGTACTGTGAGATATTAGAGAAGAATTTAATGCCATTGTCCAAGAAACTGTGGAGAAGATCTACGTTTTAACAAGACAACACACCCAAACACTGAATTAAACTCATTTGTGAAAAAGGGAATACATTTTTCCCCTGATAAATTTAGTTTTCCTTTAAACCAGTCTTGGTTTATGCATTTTAATAAATTTTTTGTTCATATTTATAGGCACAAATTCAAAAAGACATTATTCGTCTATAAATTTAAGTGGTCATATGCACTGAAAGTCTGTTAATAACAAAAATAAAAAAAAATTTGTTTTCTTTCATTGTGCATTTATTGATATTTATTAATTTAATATTTGTATTCTGTATTGGGCCTTTATGTAAGCATTGATTTTAACAAGATAAATTCCTCATACATGTAAGTGTATTTGGAAAATAAAGTGAGGATATCCCCATTCTGATTCTGACAGGCAGACAGACAAAGAAAAAGGCCTTTGAAATGATGCCAGAGATCTGCTCTATGACTGTCAGAGACACATGGTCTCCTCAGGGCTGTGTACCTCCTGCCATTTTACGGGATGGTGACGACAGCTTAGACTTATAATGTCTGATGCTAGTGCCGACTTTCCTCACACAGCAGCCGCAGCACATGGAGGCGAGATTTCCAACATGTTTAGCCTCCGTGGCACACAGCCTCACGCTTGATGTTGATGCTCTAGGTCTACAAAAACCATATCTGCCGTTCACCGTTACTGAGATTTAGTAATCCAAGGTATATAAAAATATAAAAACATAACAAAGCACACATTCATCTGTCAAAGGACGGGGCATAATTCAGCTGTGGGAGAAGATCAGTTGAACTTCTGGCTTTGGAAATGTATCATAAAATATTTGGAAGCGTTCTTCAACGAACCATTAAGTTTAAGCTCTTACTTTCACATTCCACAAAAGTCTAATGAGGGAGCTTATGTTTCTCCCCAGCACTTTTCAGAGCTTTCCCCCCATCTGTAAAGGGAATCACTCACAGGTTAAGCTGCAGGAAGAGAACATAGACACTAGAAAGTCTACATGCACTGGAAGAGATGAATGGAGGTTTAAGGAAAGGTCAAGAAGCAGAGGGATGATGATGAAAGGCTATGTAAAAAACAATCCTCTATAAACTATCTCGAGAATTATTTTGGGAGTCTGCCCAAAAATGTTTTTGTGGTGTCATAATACAGAGTGGAGAATTTCAAACAAACAACCAATGAATGTCCACTCTTACAATCCCACCCTGCACCACAATAAGATGATATACAGTAGTGGACAGGTGTCTACACTAATGGTAACCCAAAATGCACTGTAAAAATCCTGCTGTGTCTCAAAACAAGTACTTCCGTAGTGTATTAGACACTTGTAGTGCAAATGGTGTGTTCACACAACATGATTTGCATTTTGCGCAATATGGAGTGCATTTTTAACACCTGAAAAGAACCACAGAAAGCTGCATTATGCTGCAGCCACAGGCAGGCATACACAGTAGAAGTGAATGAACTCTCTGAGCCCCCCCAAAGTTTTGAATTTGGATAACAAGTCAAAAACAAGGAAAAAAAAAACAGCAACTCCGAAACCATCAAGCATTCCAATCTAAAGCATATTGCCAGCTGGCATATACAATGTTTATGGATCATTTATATCTTTGATGACTTGACGTGCTAAAGTAGACTTTGCTTTGACATTTTGACATCACATTTGAGCTATTTTATCTAAACTTCATTGTACCAAACTTGTATCAAAAATTTGTATTTAGGTTTGGCTTTTGGAAATCGGTTAAAACAAATGGCATGGGGTATCTGGTCTTGCTTTTACAGGTCTTGCTAAATGTCTTTAGTCTTTCTGGAGCTTCAGGTACAAAATATACTTGAGTGACATGCTGGCACACAGCTAAAGAACTGAAAGACATAGCAACAATGGCTAAGCAGTGATTTAAGGGGTGCGAAAATAAGGCAGGGGACTGGGATTAGTTTGGAATGACTCAATGACGATGTCAAGGTTATAGTTTCACATGGCCACGGTACAATTTCAACACTCACAGTAAACATTTCAAATTTCCATATCTTAAAATGACACTTGAAAGATATATTTTCCCTACAACTTTAAAAGAAGGAGGCACAAAGAATTCTTGGACTGATGTCAAAGAAGAACCTCTTTTGATTCCCTAAATACTAATGTAAGAGTTGTACACTCATGTAAGAGTTCTTCCCACAACCCTTACACCATCTCTAGGTCACCTCAACCTCCTCAAACTGTATCTAGATTTTCATTAAGGTGATGCAGACTTGGAGATTTCATTTAGGACACAGTGTAACTTACTATGAGCTATAAAAAGAACTCACATCTCATTTACAAAAAAAGATTGTTATAGTTCTAGCTAACTACTTGCTAATTGCTAACCCAGGCATGATCCAATGGTCTAAATTAGTAGTGAAGTTATTTGTTTAATGTTTGATCTGAGATGACAGAACCTCCAGGCACTGGACAGTGATGTACATAGATTACTGTATAAGACTACAGTGTTCACACTAATAGACGGAAATATATTTTGGTGTGTAGAAGTGTTCTATATAAAATTTTCCAGTGCAGGGAACAGTGATTAGGCATCTGTTTTGCTATTTTTAATTTTAGAAAGAACCGGGTCTTTGCATAGCTAGTGTATGCATATGCCATCACTCATCACAGAGCATCCTCTGACCCTGAGGCACGCACATTTCCAACACAGGACTAAATCAGAATAAACATCACTCAGTGCTGTACACTTAGCATGGGGGATAAATCACTACAGGGCTGGGCATGGCGACAGGGTATCCTGCTCTGTCTGAGTGTGTGTGTGTGTGTGTGTGTGTGTGTGTGTGTGTGGTGGGGGGGGCAGCACAGTGCTGAACTTGTAACCCCGGGGTGCTGAAATCATTTTTTCCTGCAGCTAACGCTGGGTAACTGCCGCTTGACAGCATGCTCCTGAATGGCCCGGGGCTCAGCGTGCCGTCCAGCTCTCTGCAAAGGTGATCTGCTGTTGACTTGTTTTTCTTTCCGCTCCCTCTGCCCAGCACGGAGAGGCGTGTGTATTTTGATACTCTCTCCCCGTCATTTGTATTTGTCTCCCTTTACGGCTTTTACCCCCCACTACTGTATCTCCATTTCTATCACATTATAGCGATCGGCTATCTGCAAATTTTCCTGCATGCAAGCTGAAGAAACATCAGGCATCTCAGAAACATCTCAGATGAAGCTGGCTTGAATCATGGACTGAGCTTATGCAGGTTGTTTTAAAGGAATAGTTCCGTGAAAAATCTAATTTACACGTTTTTACACTTACCCCGTATATAGTCTGTCATAGCAGTGACATTTTTAGGGTCAAAATATTGCTTCCTTCATTTGAAAGTGCAAATGTGTGACTAATGTTGCAAACACACACACTATATATCAGTAGTCACCCAAATAATTTCTGCAAAAATACACCACCTCAGCCTACTCAAACCATATCCAGGTCTTTGATAAGGAGGAACAGACTTCACTGGATGTGGTTTAGGACACAGTATGACTTACTGTGAGCTATAAAAATAAACAAAACCTTTCAGCCATTTCAAACAACACCAGGGCTGAGATTTACAAAGCAGATGTAAATTATAGACCTGTGTCCTAAATCATATCCACACGTCTGACTGACCTTAATAAAAGATCTGCGTGCATTTTGAGAGGTTGAAAGTGATGTTATGGTGATCTTTTACAGAACTGAATATACAATTTTACAGTATTGTATTGTAGTGATTTATTTGTACAGAAATTTGTACCATTTGGGTGACTATTGATTGATATTGTTACCAACATAGCCTCATACCTGCTTAAAAAACAATTTATTTTTTACCTCATAGGTCCAAACATGTCTTGGTGGATTGGGGTTAAGTGGAAAGTTGTGAAAATTTGATTTTTCGCCAAACTATTCCTTTAAATATTCTTATGACAGAGTCTTACCAATTCAAGTGACGTGGCCTGCCAGTTTTAATAAGACAAAATAAACCAAGCAGAGCCACTTGGTCCTGTTTTTCCACACTCAGTGTGGTTGTATTATTTGTGAAAGATGTTTCCCTTAGCTTGACTGTCTGAAAAGGCAACATGGAAAGTAGAAAATTTGGGCTGTTTGGGTGATTATTGACTGATGCTGGCAACATAGCCTCATACCTCTAGTGCTTAAAAAAAATTGCATTTTTTTACCTTGCTCCAAACATGTCTCGATGGATCCACTACATTGGGGTTAAGTGGAAAGTTGTGAAAATTAGATTTTTCGCCAAACTATTCCTTTAAATATTCTTATAACAGTGACGTGCCAGTTCAAGTGATGCAGCCTGACTGTTTTAAGAAGACAAATTAAACAAAGCAAAGCAGTTGGTCCTGTTTTTCCCACTCAGGGTGGCTGTATTATTCGTGTAAGATTTTTTCCCTTAGCTGGACTGTCTGAAAAGGCATCACGGAAAGTAGAAAATTGAGGCAATTTTGATGAACATCAAAGCGTTTGGTAATGGCTTCTTAGAATTGATTCAGTCTCATTGACACACGTCAGCATTGATGGAACTTGAAATGGGAAAAGCTCGGTGTGAATAGGTCCACAATAAACAAATAACATGGGGAACAATAAAGCGCAGGACAATGAGTGCAATAGGTCCATCTTCATCGACAGCATATCACATAGCAGTGCCTAAATCACAGTGCTTATTTAGACTCAACCACATTTTTACACCACTAGAGTTTCTCTGGGCCTAAGTTTGCCTAAGCAGCGTGTAGCCATGTGTGCTTTCTTTGTGCCAGTGTTTGTGTTTGGTCAGCCAGTTGGCCCTGCTCTATTCAAGGAACTTCACACCACTCCCATCCACTTCTCACCCAGGAGAGACCCCTCCACTCAGGCCATAAATTAAGGTGATAGAGAGCTGAGAGGGGGAAAAAAAAAGACCAGCCAGCAACCAGCAACTGATTTCCATCTTCCATTCTCATCTTCTATTAGCACGTATTCGATCATAACAGGAGGAGAAAACTGAATCCGCTTCAGAAAGCAGCTGGGGGGGAGGAGGGCGTGGAGGAGAAGGGGACAGTGTAGCACAAAGATAGCTCCATGACTGGGTGCAGCAATAAAGCATTTGGCTGCTAATTCACCGGAGCTGTGATATGTTATTTTAATGAGCGTCACCGGAGCGCTGCTTAATGTCTCGGCGGCTCCGGAGCGCTTAGGCAGGGCTACATTAAGGCTATACTGAGGCTCTGACGAAAGCCATGAGATGCTTCGTCAAAGCCGCACACTGGCCTAATTCCCAGAGACATTACTCGTAAGAAACGAATAAATAAATAAATAAATAAATAAGCAAATACATACACTGGATGAATAAAGGAAATGAATAAATGATCAAGATATAGAAACTAGGGATTTTCACATCACACAAATGCATTAAAACAAATGAGCTTATTGTGTACACACATTTCTTCTAGGTTTCTACCATCATCAGGCCCTGACTGTCACCATATTACTACAATATTACTGTTGCGAGAGAGTGAGAGGGATAGATAACATATAGATGCCATTGAGGGATAGATAAAAAAAGGGGGGCTTCACACATTCTTCAGCGAAGGCAACAGTCACATATGAAACCACTCAAATGTTTAAAAGGTTCTTTGCACAATGAAATGGTTCTTCTGTATAATGTAACATGTTATATATGGTCCTTCAGAGAACAATGTTCTATGTATAGAGGCTCTTTAAAAAATGGTTTTATATAAAGATCAAAGAGATCACCTTTATTGATACTATAAAAGAGTTTAGGGCTTGAAAATATTCTGGGGAAAGTCACATTGTGATATTTTATGTTTTTGAGATAAAAACTGCAATATTACAATAATGAAAGTAATTTTTTCTTCCAAATTTCCAAAATGAGTTCTTTATTGAGGAGCAGAAAAGGCAGGAATATTCTGGTTAGGTCTGCAGGACAAAGGTATAGCAATCATGGTGTTTTCATACATCCAATAACACACTGGTGAAGGCTTGATGGATGGATGGATGGATTGATGGATTGATGGATGGATGGATTTGCTATTTGCAAGCCGTTGCTCTTACTATATTATTTCACTATATATATATACACAATCAAAATACATATATTCTATATTCTGCAACTTATTGCAGCTGTGATATACCTTCCTATAGAGCAGTTAAGATTAAGCTCTTGCCGTTAAGAGGTACAATATTTTTATAAGAGTAATTAGACACACTGATGCATTAGTTTCTTCAGATTTAGGACGGTTCAGCTTGGTTCTTGCTGTCAGCAGGCCTCCACTGTGACTGTGTTACTGTACCGGATGAGCAGCATAAGATATTGATGTGTTTGGCTGAACATGTGCTGTTGCAATTTAATTGTCCTTTGCGCATTTTGGTGTAATCTCATTACAAATAATGTCTGTCTAAAGATAATTCCGTTAACAAACATCACAAAGGCGGCGCCATAATTCCATTGTAGGCAGACGTGTAAAAGGACCATATGGCCGCGTACTTATTTTCTCATTTCATACATGTTTCTTTTCGACATCAATAATTCCTCGGTATCCAGTAGCGTCTGGATCGCTTCCAAAACAATTATAAAGTTGCCGTGGAAACTGAGGCCTCCTGCCAAAACGTACCACACTGTCTGTGCTGAGAGGAAGAAGACACAAGGACAAAAGAAGAAGGGGGGGGGGGGAGAGAAAGAGAGAAGGAGAGAGAAAGAGAAAGGAAGAGAGAGGCACAAAAAAGTAATACAATGCAAGCTTCAGGAATAAAATGACAGCGCATCTGTGTATGGCTGTGGCAATTATTTTGTGAATATGCTTTTGTGCTGTGTTCAGGGTGGCGGGGTGTGTGTGTGTGTATGTGTGTGTGTGTGTGTGTGTGTGTATGTGTGTTCTGAGCTGACAGAGAGTGGAGGGGAAACACACACTCCTCTTTAGGACTGGCTGAGGTGCTGCAGGAAGCGGGAGTAATGTATTGTAACCTTATACTAAGCTAATGAACAGGAAGATGAAGGCACAGTAATGGATGCACTTTTACATTCATCTTTCTGTTGCTCATTACGGGCGAGTGTGACAGCCTCGTTAGGAGAGGAGGCCAGATTAGCCAAGAGAATAAAGAGCATACACTCATGCATACACACACACACACACACACACACTTTACTCTTTCGAATATTTTACATGTACACATATATACATGTTTCACTCTCATGTGCACATCACACACACACACACACATTCACATTACACAGGCACCTCTGTCTCATGCCCATCGTACACACAAACACACACACACACACACTTTTCACATCATATACATATTATTAACAACCATACTAATAATAAATACTAGTATTACTACCATCGTCATAATAAATAATGATGAAAAGTTTATTTATATAGTACTTTTGATACAGGTAGCAGTTCAAAATGCTTCACAGACAGGTGCGTTTTTACTTTTTTCAAAACTCTTCACTCTTCTCTTTACTGGCATGCAGTTCAGCACAGCAGTTCATCTCTCCTCCAAGATGAACAACACATCACTTTCTACTCTGTCTACCAGAACACTTTCACCAAGACTAGTCATTCAGAGCACAAAAACATTAACATTTGGCAGCATTACCTACATTTCATCATAGAACAGGTAATACAACATATAATAATAAGGGATCTTGACTGTATAGAATATACTATTGTTTATATTACCGAAATTAATCTAGAAATACTGATGTTTTTGCATATTTATTCCAAAATATATACAGTGTCAAGAAATTACAGTAACAGTAACTCCAGGAAAATATGTATTTACCTGTGTCCGCCAGACGTATTGGCACTTATTTAGTATGAGTGAAAATGACTGATAACAATCCCTTTAATGTATATAAAAATGTCTTTACTCAGCAAATAAAGAAACTATATACAGTCTATATTACCACAAAAAAGTCAGAGCTGTTCACAAAAATCTTATTCTGAAAAATGTGTCAATTATTGTTGCCCCATCATTTAGTATTTGCACACGTGTTTCAGTCTTTTCTTGTATTCTGAGAGAAAGAAGAAGGGATTTTCAGCCATTCCTCAAAACAGAATCTCTCTCACTCCTGAGTCTTCTCTTGTTTACTCTCTTCTTGAGCTCAACCCACAGGTTTTCATGTATGCAAATGATAGTGCCAGGGCCTTTAAAAGAGAAAAGCCACACAGCACAGATCCTCTGCCATATTTAATGCTTGGTATTGGGTGCTTTTCTCTGTAGCCATCTTTATTTCTAGCTTTTGGAATGAAAGATCTCAATTTTTGGTTTGTCTGACCATGACAGCACTTTGTCTCAGTTCAAGTTCCAGCAACATCTGGCAAACTCCAAGCACTTTTGCTTGTGGTGAAAAGATTGGAGGAGATGCCAGAAAGAAGCCTAACAGTTTGTTGGCACGAATGCGGCGTTATCATGGCTTTGACATGGCAACCTCAAGATGCTACCAAGCTCTGTAATTCTGAACCTGTGGTCTTTGGAGAACATCTCTGAATATCCTCCTAACTGTGACTGCTGACAAATAGCCTTGCATGCTCTTCCAGACTGGCTCATGATGGTTCTGATTTTTTTTATCTTCTTAACAACTGCTCTAACTGTTGATTTGGGCATATTGAGTCGAGAGCTATTTTCTTGTATTCATTCCCTGATTTGTGCAAGTCAACACACTTTGCCTTATTGCAATGGAATGTTCTTGAATCTTTCCAATGCTGATGGATGATTAAAGGATTTGGGGCCTATGTCACCTCATTTCTATACCCCAGTGAAACTGGAAAACATTGATGACTGCTTAAAAGTTTCTAAACAATATTCAAAATTGGTTAAATGTACGTGGAATCATACTGTGTTTACATTTCCTTGATTTCTTTGAACTTTCTTGGGGTGCCAATAATTGTGAAATACGTGATTTTGTTTTAAATGTATTTCTCACTACAGGTTGCTTTATTAAACTTACTTCAAATAAAGGTAATGTGTTTTTATAAGCCTTTTCAGTCATCTTTAGCAAGGGTGCCAGTAATTCTGGAAAGCGCTGTACACTATATCTACACACATGCAGACTGATCAGTATATACTGTATATATTCTATATAATTGTACATCTTAGTCTATCTAATCCATCTTCCACAGATTATGTCCAAGCATCCAGTGATTTGACCTGTAAGGTACTCGGTAACTGTAAGTGAGTAGAGAAATGTCACTTTGTCACTTTGCCATTACTAATGTTCCCACATTTCACCTCCCCCAGTCTCTTTTAAAGCTGCATTTCATGATGTTCCTATGTAAAGCAAATTGCCGCATAGCAATTTTTTTTGATCTGTTATGCAGAAGAGAGTTTGTAAGTGTGTGAATTTTGCTGCTGGTTGAATTTGGATGAGAGAAGTCATAACTTAAAAAAAAAAAAAAAAGACAGTCTTTGCATGCATTCTGTGAAAAAAAACACTGAAATCTACAATTTACAATTTACAATTAAGTCCACATAGACTGATGTTTGGCTAACTGTGTGAAGAGTTTTCAAAACAGTAGACTAAGTATTAAGAAGAGTAAACAACTGTAAAAAGTTAACAATAGTGAAAGAAATTAGTTGACTTTCCCATAAAAGAAGTGAGTTTCAGTTTAGAAAAGTAATAAAGTGTAATTTACAAAGGGGATTTACAGAAGAGCAGTACCTGCAGATCTACATCATGTGTCAGAACCTAGATATTCGGTTAGGTACACAGGTGCTTTAAGGCCATTAAAAGCAGCAAAATCAGCAAATGAATCCGGCAAAGATACAGATAACCAGTGGAGTTCTTTCTAAATGGGACTGTACTGTATGAGCTCTGGGTCAGCGCTGCTGTATTTTGGACCAGTTGTAGATGATGTGCTGTTTTCTTATTGAGTCCTGTAAAGAGAGCATTAACAAATGCCTGTATAAGCTGTTCTGTATTGCTCCCGTATAGAAAGGGCCTAACTTTGGCAACACTTCTCAAATGATTAAAAAGCTACTTTACTTTATTGGGGAAAAAAACAGGAGCTCAGGATCTATAATTATACCCAAGTTTCATATTTCAGATTCGGTGCATGAAGATTTCTCACAAAGAGGCTTTCTATGAATTTTGGAACAAAGAAATCAGAATTTCAGTTGTCCTTCATTCAGCTGAAAAAAAAATTGCAGATTTCCACAAAGAAATATTTTACTCTACTAGGCTGCCTATTGAGTCTGGACTTTAAGAAGGTTTGAAAGTGTGTATCATCAGCACAACTATGAACACTAATCTTATGTTTCCTGATGATTATCTGGAGGTGGCATACAAAAAAAAAAGCATTGAACCTAAAACTGAACCTTGTGGGACTCCAAAATTGCTAAAATTTCCTCATGAATGATTTCCCCGATTCAATCCAAAACTGCCTTTATATCAAATTTTAAATGTGATTCTAAAACTGTCACCTAGAGACCCACCTAGTTTTCAAAACAATCTTAGGATAAAGTAAGATTCAAATAAAAACATTTGTGGACTGGCACTTTACACATTTTGCACACTTTCTCACATTTTTTCCACACACTGTCACACACATCACACATTTTACTCTCTCATACACATACACTTTCTTTCTGTCACAAATCACACACACACACACACACACACACACAGTGACACTAAGTGGAGGGAGGCTTTAGCGTATATGCAGACGGCCTGCCTGCAGTGCTTTTCAAAGGCCTCACACACCCTTGTGTGTTTGTTCAGTTGGTGTTTTGAGTTAGGCCCCCCATTTCAAAGTTGCCGTTTGCTGGTGTTTGATCTTGGCATGACAAAACCCGGAATGAAATTCTCTTGGAGTGACACTGGCTCAGATGATGGAGAAGGATCATGGAGGTTATTTTAAATGTTCTTAGAACAGAGACGTGTCGCTTCGAGTGATGCAGCACGACAGTATTTTAATAAGGACAAGGTAAATGAAGTGAAGCTGTTCCGTCTTGTTTTTCCACTCAGGGTGGTTGGATCATTAGAGGAAGATTTTTTCCCTGAGCTAAATTGTCTGAAAAAGCAATATGTAAAGTAGGGCTTTTCGAGGTGGTTTGGATGAACGTGTCCATTTGTTAATTAAATGCTTTATATTTGCGTAGTGGAGGACTCAGCTCTTCTTGACTTGGATCTTCATTTGTTATCATTAGTGGTGTGCAGAGAGATCAATAATTGTTTCCCAGGGAGCCATTCATTATTGAAAATAACTTTAATAAGCTCGAAACTGTCATTTACCGCTATTCACATGAGAGACGATATTTTTATTGTGCATGCAAGGCGCCGTGTGTGTGTGCGCACGTGTGTGTGTTCATTTGGAGACTCAAATGAGCACTTTTGGGCATTTTTCATTCATATTGCACACTTACAGTCAACATTTACATTTTATGCAGGTCTGTTTGATTATTAGGGTTTCTTCATAAGCCTCACAAATGTGTGTCTCTCTCTCTCTCTCTCTCTCTCACACACACACACACACACCTCACTGTCCTCACACTCCTGCTCTGTTAGTTCAATACTGCACCCTTGTGGCTAAGTTCAGCCCTTCGTTTATTACCAGTGGTCTATATTGTTATTTAGACTGCAGGAAGTCACCTTCCCCACAGGGTCAGAAAAAACTACCAGCATAGCGCTAGAAACCCAAGCTCTGAAATATGTGAAAATATGTTTTCCAAATATGCCAGGATTTACCATTATAGATCGTCAAATATCAAGATACAGCATGTACAAAAGTGTTGAGCCACCCCTTATTTCTTCATATTTCTTCATAAAGATCCAGACTTTCTTGTATTTTAATGTAGTCGTGAGGAACAGTTCTCCAGGCTTCCTGAAGGACTTTCAAAGACTCATTTCCAGTCCAGTCCCTGAACCTGACCAGTTTCAGAGGAATGTTTTTTGTTTGGCCTGAACCAGTGAAGAAACAGGAGCAGATGATTCCAGATGATCAGGCGGTGATCAGTATACTGGTGGTGCTGAA
>JBBPCZ010024366.1:0-14191 GCA_037974445.1 Brycinus macrolepidotus
TCTCTCTCTCTCTCTCTCTCTCTCTCTCTCTCTCTCTCTCTCTTTCTCTCTCCCTCTCTCTCTCTCTCTCTCTCTTTTGTAGGGTACACAAAACAGAATTGCTAAGTGCTGTAAATAAATGGCTACTGCACTCAGAGATAAATGAAAAGAAGCATTAAAAACAGACTATTGCTAGAAAAATATATTTTGGATATATATTATATAGGCAGTGGATATATACAGAACCATGGCAAAGCAAAGAACCATTTCAACTCTTTTCTGCAGTTCAAAAAGGGGTTCTTTTTATGTCTAATTGTGCTTTGTTCGCCTGCACAAGGTTATGATGGTCAGTTACTATTTTCCCCATTGCATCAGTCATTCTGATTATTAGACCTGTTAGCATTGTTGTTTTGAATAATCTCCATAATGTTCCATGATCTGCTGTAAACTGTTTATTAAAAGGTGGTTTTATATAGCACTGAACCAAGGGTCCTGCTATTGTTACAAGTTAGAAGTCCTAGCACTTTTTTGGTCTAATATGGAACCTTTTTTTGCCACAGTTCTCGATTTATGAGTGAAAGTTCATCACTTAAGGCTTCATTCAAGCCTGCCTGTTGCAATAAATACACACACAGGTACACATAAATGTTCCAGTCAGAGACATCGTGCCAGGAGACGCGGTCCCTCGGATATCAGAGCAAACACAAGCCTCTCACAGTCATATCCTGCCATGGCCCGCCTACACACACACACACACACACACACACATACAGACACACTCGTGCATGCACGCACATGCACACACACACACACACACACACACACATCACTTCCTGTGATACAGACAAGGGAAATATTTTCCTTTCTTTATCTCTCTCTCTCTCTGTCTCTCTCTCTCCCTCTCTCTCTTTCTCCTTTATGCCCATGTTCACACATAGCCACTCCCCCTCCCTTTCTCTTGGCTCTGCAGCTCTGTGTATGAGTCATCTTTCGTTTGGCTGCGTGTCCAGGGTAAAACTGAATTACGCAGAAGGCCACCTTCATTTACAGATTCCAGATTCTCTCAGTCGTTCCATAACAAGCTTTGTGTGCATACAAACAAACATAAACAACAAAAAAAGGAAGATTTCAAATTATTGAATCATCTTGTATCTTAGAGCAAACAAAACATAACTTACTAAACATTTGTCATTGTAGTTAAGTACCCGGGGTAAGGTCCTGGGTTCCATCCTGGCTGGTGGTCCTTTCTGTATGGAGTTTGAATGCTCTCCCTCTGTCTGCATGGATTTCTGCCAGAAGTTCCATGTCAGGTGAACCGGTGATGCCAAATTGCCCCCAGGTGTAACTGTGTGGGAGTGTGAATATGTGTGCCTGCCCTGCAATGGACTGGCAACCTATCCAGGGTGTTTCTCTACCCTTCACCCTATGAGTGGCTCAGATAATGAATATTACATTTATGAGAAACAGTAGCATATGCTGACCCCATTAAATTAGTTAGAAATATCAATCTAAAAATATAAAGAATCCCAAAATGCCTGCTAACATTATGTATAATCATCCCTATGTTTCCAGGTCTGTTCCCTAGCATCTGTATTATTGATTTAAGCAATTAAGCAAGAACTTCTAGATCAAATTAACTTCACTTGAAATTAGATTATTTCAGTTACTTAGACTTTGCATTGTTTATCCCACTTTTTTCAGAGTTTTTTACAGTGTGACATCATGAAGCCCAGAAATAATTGCTATGTGATACATCATCCATGGGCTTTTTTTTTTTGTAATAAACCACACCATCTGTTGTGTGTTTATTACATAGACTTAGCATTTTAAATCAAATACATGCTGCTGTTTGTTTGTTTATTTATTTATTTATTTATTTATTTATTTATTTATTTATTTGCTTGCTTGCTTGCTTGCTTGCTTATTTTGCTTATTTCTAAAAATCAAGTAAACATTGCTTGTCCCACTGGTTTTTCCCATTGGTGATTTTCAATTTGCTGTGTGCTTTTTTGTACTAAATTACACCATCTGTTGTGCATGTTAACTAATTTTTTTTTTCATCTGCAGCTTAAGGGCAACACAACCAGCAATAACAACAACAGCAAAAAGTGCATACACCATGATTAAACCAGCAAAAGACCTTAAAAAGGGATGTGGATGTACATAGAGAAGACTAGTTGAAAGGTCTGCCACCCACGTAGAGCTCTCACAAAGCAGGGCAGCACTATCAGTCCAGTTACTATGCATTATGTTGCTGCTGCTGCTGTGGGTAACATCATTAGAGATTCGCCCCCACTTGTCAAATGAGGTGAATGCCAATGAGAGGGCCCTCTGGAGCTAAAATTAGTCCCCAGAATCTGTTGTTTAGCAACCTGTTTGCGTAATCGTTGGAAAGCATCCGTTTTACAATCGCTTCTTATGTTTGCAACCAGAACAAATCGTTTACTTAGATAGAGAGCCTATCTCTGCCTCTCGTTTTAGCCCGTCTGATGCAGAAATGACTTTGGACAGCTAGTAGAAAATGTGTGTGTGTGTGTGTGTGTGCATGTGTGCGCGTGTTGTCTGTGAGTCCGGTTTTGCGTATGCTGCTGTGGTGACGCACGAGTCAGGTGGCTCCTCTTATAATGGGCGAAGCTGTCTGTGGTGCTGAAGAGACACATCCAGAGCTCTCACGCACACACACGCGCGCACACGCATACACGAACACCACCCGAGGAGAGAAAACGGAGAGAAAGAGACGGAGCGATGCGCAGTGCATCCAGTGTGTTCCGCTAAAGCGTTTTAAAGCACAGGTGAGTGGCCTTGGAATGTCTCTAATGCGTCCTTAAATGCAAAATTAACAAAACACCCCACTTTCCAAAAGCTTTTCTGTGCGTGTTTGAACACTTGTGAGTTGCACTCTTGGCTTTTATTTCATTTTAAAGCATGCATTTGTGGGCTAATTGGTTTAATCCACTGTTTATACGGCTCACACGCAGGGTGACGTTTGCTGAAATTGTGAAAACAGCCGTGAAACGCGCGCTGGAGGTTCAGGGGCGGGGCGCCGTCTCCTTGGTAACCGTCGATGAGTCGATGACTCGCGGCATCAATCTGGAAACTAATGAGCGTGTCTGCAGTCGCTCCTGAATGAGGCTGTCCTAAACAATTTGTGTGCATGTGTGCTTTTGCCAGAAAGAAACCGCTACAGACATTTTTTAACATCATTAACAAAAAAGGACTTGAATTACTTTATTAAAATGTAGTTCAACGTCAATGAAATGTATTACACTGCAAAATTGGAAAAGAAAAGAAGTAGTTGTGGTGGGACGTATTTGACTTATGTGGAAAGGATTTACACGTTTGAAATCATTAAAAACATATAAGTAAATAAATGGTATATATATATATATATATATGTATATATATATAAAATATCTTTTAGCCATAACATTTGTGTTGGTGCAGGTGCCAATAGAATAATCTGACCATATTTGGCTGAGAACGACAATTAAGAGACAACAGAAACAACATCTTGAGACTGAACTCAGTCCTACAGGTGTGCTGTGGTAGGTGCTACCTCCCACAGATGCCCAGTCAGGCCTGAACAATTTTTGGAGTGTTGAAGGACACATTACCCTGCTGAAAGAGCCCACTGCTTATAGGGAATACCGTTGCCATGAAGTGGTGTACCAGGCCACCTTCTAACAGGCAGGGGCTCACTGACTGGTCTGCGGCTATGCAACTCATTATGTGTGTTTACCGGCTGTCCTTCCTTGGACCACTTTTGGTAGCTACTGACCACTGCATTCTGTACCAGGAACACCCCACAAGACCCACCGTTTTGGTCATCTAACCATCACAATATGACCCTCGTCAAATTTCAAAAATTGACTATTTACTTGCCACCTAGTATATACCACCCCTTGACAGGTGCTACTGTAACAAGATGATCAAAGTTATTCACTTCAGCTCAGTGGGTTTAATGTTATGGCTGATCAGTATATATAGAATACATAGTTGATCTGTAATACATCCAGTGTACTGCTTTCCCTTATTCTTCTCCACTTCTCCTCTCTCTGCTTCCTAGGTGAAACAATGCCATCCCTTCCCCAGCTCTGTGCTACGGACCTCTTCTCACTTTCCTTCCTCTACCTGGTCCTTTCTCTGAATCCTGGGGTTCAGGGGGCGACATTGAGGGAGCCTAGTCTGTGGGAAAATAAACCTCACATCTTCCGTTCCAGCTTGCAAACCCCACCACCACCAAGTGTAGCAATGCTTCAAGCTTTGCAGTACATCCAGAGCCTCAGTCAGCAGACTTCGCATGACCCTCTCACCAGTGACAAAAAGCCTTTAGTCCCAGATGATAACCTGAATGATATGGAGCATGTCCGTGCCATGCTACAACTAGCCACACCAGTGAGGACCTCAGCAAGAATGCAAAATGGAAGAGGAAAGGAGGAGGACAGAGACAGAGAGGAAGAAAAAGAGGAGGAAAAAGGGCAAGAGTGGATCCAGGCAATTTTCAGTACACTGCAGCAGACTGAGGACCAAATGAAAACACCTCACAGATTTACTAGCCATTCCTTAACACCATCTTCTCCACTTTTCCTGCGATCACCTGTTTCTGAACCAAAACTACAACAAGATAGGCAGACTGTTGTCGAAGATTATGGGAGGAACTTGCAGGCCAATCAGGGTGTCCGTAGACGCCACAGAAAGATCCCACAGATGACTGAGCATGACGCAGGGCAGGATCAGCTCCTTAAACGGACCAGCGAGAATGCAGAAGACACATACATGCCTCAGAAACTGGCCACCCTCCAATCAGTGTTTGAGGAGCTTGGTCGAATCACAAACTCCAGAGCTGGAGAAGGCGACAATAATAATGAAGACAATGATGGCTACTGGCAGAAAAAAAAGGTGTTTAAGGATGTGTCAAGGGAAGAGGAGGAACTGATACCACTGGTGGAAACAATAGAACAAGAGGGAGAAGAAACAGAGAGGCACAAGTTTAATGGTGGCTTTGGTAATAAAGAAGAGGAACGGCAGGTTGAGGAGGACAGTGATACAGACGGATATAACAAGGATAAAAGATTCGATCAGTTGGATTCGCTCGAGATGGAAAAAGTGAAGCACCCAGATGACATCAGCCAGTTGGTAGACTATTATTTGATGAAAGTTATGGAAAAGGCAGAGCATGAAGAGCAAAAGAGAGACCAAGGACAGGAGGAAGAACAAGAAGATGAAGAGGAGGAAGAGAGTGATGAAAAGGAAAACAGAGGGGAGGAAGAACAGGAGGGGGAAGAAGAAATTAAGAGAAGGACAGTCCAGCTGCAGTACACAGTAGATCCTCAGTCTCTGCGCCAACTTCTTCAGATCTCAAGAAAACTCCAGATCCCTCCAGGCGATATTCTAGACTTGTTAGAGAGTGATAATGACAAGGCCTTGCAGCACATGCCAGCACAGACGCAGACACACTCTATCAGTTACACAGACTCATACAACACACACAAAAATCCAGCCACTGCTCTCTACCGATGGCCAGTCCAGGTGCCAGAGACAAGCAGTGTTACTCAAGACATTTTAAGGCTCCTTGGACTAACAAATGCAGAACAGGCTAAAAACAAATCCTTCCTGAATCAGTATAAATCTGCACCAGCACTGAATCATAATATGGAAGAGAGAGAGCTTCCTGATTACACATTTTCTGAGAATAGCAGAGATCAGCGTGAGGCTGACTATGACGACACAGTGGATGAAGACGAGCTTGCAAGCTTCCTTGCAGCAAAGATGCTTGAACAAAGACTGAAGCGTGCTCCTCTGGTCCTTGAGCAGGCTGCCCAGGATTACTTTGACGAAGTTGTCAAAAGCGGACCAGAAAAAAGGCAGGACGCACTTGAAGACACTGCTGGGAATTCTGATGAAGAGACACTGCTGAGGATTCTGAACTACCTGAATTCCAACAGCGAAGACACAGACGAACTGGACATTAATGGAAAAACAGTCCCTGAAATGTAGCCCTGTCTCTTGTACACGTATTCTGTGTTGTTTAAAATTTACTATAATAAAAGTATTTCAAAAAAAAAGGAAAACATGAAATGGAGTTTAGTCATTTTAAGGATTTAGCTTTTATCTCAGTCCATTCTTTTAGCAGAAACAGAGATGAGCACCTCCACAGTCTTGGTAGTCTATGCGTTTCAGAGTCCGTTTTTTGTTACCCTTTAAATGATATAGCAATGAAAAAAGTCAGAGCCTCTGTCAACACCTAACACCTTCCCATTCTCACACTTTTTCTCTCCTTCAATAGATTCAGCTGTAGTTTCCATAAGCCACACCTGGTGCATTTGCTAATGTGTAATGTGATGTAAATAAAGACTTTGCATCATGTTCCTTTAGTTGTGTCATGTGTCTCATCTGTACAGACTCAGAAATGTGGACAGCAATCCTTTCTGGCAAGGAAGAAGCTATGAGGTTTACTTTGCAAGAGTACAGGTACAGTACAAGGTCCTCAAGGAAATTTACATAAGTCGTCTTACAAGAAATCACTATAGTAACTAAATGGATTAAGTGAGTTAGTGCTGAAATGATGAGAAATATATGCTCATTTCTTAGTTTGCTGACATGACCAAGAGCAGTCCTATGTTACAGTGTGACTGTAGGACAGAAGATTCAAGAAAAATATCACTTTATTTTTAATGCCTGGATGCCGTCTGTAAATTCCTGTTCAACATTCTGAGATAAAGGACGACACATACGTCTTCAGCTGAAAAGTCTTGAGCTTTAACATGAAACCACTGAAAATTACATCCCTCAAAAATAACAGAACCCGTTCGATTTTGAGAATGAAAGTGCTTTCAAATGACAAATGGGTGGAGCAGGTACTTTGCCCGCAGAGCTAATCAAGCTGTCCGACCACAACTACTGATCTAAACTTAACAATCAGGGAATCTACACTCACTGTGTATTTGATTAGGGACTCACTGGTCCTGAGGTGCACCTAACTTACATGTATGTACATGCATACAGCAGTACACACATTATGTTCTACTGTAGGGGCTTCAAATGCCTCTATCCTACACATTCCCTTCCTTTCCCTGAGCTCCACTCAGGATGTTTATATGGCTTTATGTACCATTCAAATGTCATTTTCCATCCTCTCTTTATATATTTATTCTTAAAAATTAAATAGGCAGGTTTTGTTACTGTGCTTTCAAGACTGATATATGTAAATGAGCCGTGTTCTTATTTGCTCCCCTGTATTGTGCTTCATTTATGCTCCTTATGCTCATAAGCTCATACAGCATGAACCGCAGTAGGTTATTTATGTAAATTTGTTTTTATGACATCACAAAAACAGTGAATTTAAAATGGTCGTTTTTACACTTTAGTTTACATATATGGACCACATGGACTGGGGAGTGAATGCTACTTTTTGAAACATTAGTGGCGTTTATGGACTACATAAAACTCATGGACTCAAGGACGACTTGTTTTTTTCATGATATGAAAGTAGATTTACTTGGTAAAATGAAATGTTAGACAATAAAGACAGAACATCAGTCAATGTGAAACACCAGTCCTGTTCCACAGTTCTCTGCCCCTGGTAAAAACATTTTTTATTCTAGTCATACAGTGAGCCCAACACAGATAGTCTCTCTTTCTCGCTCAGTTAGTTAAACTTTTCAGGGTGAAAAGCATGTCTGAAGTGTGGTAGTGTGACGGGTTATGTTTTTGAGCTGAACTGAGTTTTTTCTCTGATTCTTTGAGCTGTTTGTCTCTGCAAACACATGTGTACCAACGTCTAATATCAGATTCAGAAAATATAAGCAAGTTCTTGAAGGAAATTACTTATGTTATGACAGCACAGTCACACAGAGACACACAGACAAGAACAATATTAAATCTAAAATCTAAAATAAAGGCAAACAAAAACTGTGCGGAAATACTCTTCAAAATATACTACACTGTATACCAAAAATGCTGGTGTATAAATACTATAGATAAATAACTTACTGCTAAGTAAGTTCTCTATACCGAGTCTGTTACTGCATGTGCTAGAGATAAGTAGTAGATAAGTAATATTGATATTGCACATAATAATAAGGTATTGCGCATGATTTAGCACCCAATAAGATATTACACAATGAGAAACTGCTCATGGCAAGACTACTGCACATAATAATTAGATACTGCACATAATGATAGTGATTTAAGCCAATAAGAAATTGCACATCTGGGTAGCGGCAGGTTATTGCACAGATTGTTGTGTGACAGAGGGAGGAGTCATAGAGTCTGAAGCCCAGGGGGGAAGAAGGATCTTCTGTGGTGTTCTGTGGAGTACTTTTATGCTGGTGAGTGTCTGGCTAAAAGTGCTTCTCAGTTCAGCTTCAACACTGTGGAGTGGGTAATCAGCATTGTCCATGATAGACTGAAGTCTAGACAACGTTCTTCTTTCAGTCACAGTTTCCAAGTTGTCAGGTTCCTCACACACCACTGAGCCCACTTTCCTGATCAGCCACCCCAGCACACCACAGCATAGAATATGCCATGTTGCAGATGTCCCATAGTCTGTAGTGGCCAGTGCCATTTTCTCTAGACATCTAAAAGATCAGAGTCTTTGTAGGAAGTACAGCCTACTTTGACCTCTCTTGTAGGTGGCCAGAGAGTTCTTTGACAAGTCCAGGTTATTGTCCAGGTGCACACCAAGAGATTCATAGTCCTGAACAATCTCTACATCCGCCTCTGTATTGGTCAGGGGAGTGACAGAAGACAGTGATCTTCTCAGGTCCATGCCTGATACAACTGACTATTGCTGAGTCATCCAAGAATTTCTGCAGATGGCACCTTTCTGTGTTGTACTTGAAGTTGGATGTGTAAAGGGTGAAGAGGAACAGTGACAGAACTGTTCCCTGTGGAGTTTGAGTCTACACAGCACTGTGTCAGACACACAGGCCTGTAGCTGCAAGTGCTGTGGCCTTTCAGTCAAATAGTCCATTATGCACGAGACTAAGGGAGCATGAACCTGCATAGCAGACAGCTTTCTCCCTAGCTGGTCTGGCTAAATGGCACTGGAGAAATCAAGGAACATGATCCTCAGGGATCCTCCTGGCTTGTCTAGTTGAAGGTAGACACAGTGCAGCAAGTAAATTATGGCATAATATACTCCAATCTTGGCCTGATAGGTGAACTGAAAGGGATCTCGTACTGGCCTAACCGCGGGGTCGAGAGTGTCCAGGATCAGTCTCGCAAAGACCTTCATGCTGTGTGAGGTTAGTGCAGCTGGCCTGTAGTCGGATGGCACACTGGGGTGCACCTTCTTCAGTACATTTTCCACAGCACAGGTACTTTCTTGATACTGAGGATCAAGTTGAGGATCCTCAGCATTACTCCACATAGCTGGGAGGCGCAAAACTTGAACGCCTGTGGGCTTATGCCATCTGGGCCTGGAGCAGTCTATGCAGTTCTTACTTCACTTGGTTCTCAGTGATGGTGATGGACGGTTCGTGGATATCAGAGTCATTATCAGTAGCAGGAGAGGAGGTGGAGGCTCCAGCAGGCGAGATGGTAGTAGAAGGACAGAGGAAGGATGGAGAGTCGCATTCTGGCAAAGCACTGACAGAGGAAGCTGGAAGAGTGCTGTTTGCCATGAGAGTCATGCTGGAGCTGAAGGAGACACTGGGCTGAGGCCTATTGTTGAACCTGTTAAAAAACAGGTTAAACTCATTACCCCTTTGAACATCTCCATCAGTCCCTGGCTGCTTGAAGTCTGTGACTGCCTTCATGCCCCTCCACACGTCCCTGTTGTTGTTTTGTTGCAGCTTTGCTTCAACTTCCTCTTGTAGTTCTCTCTTCCCTCCTTTAACTTCACAGACCGATGCCTTTGTAGCTCCTTGGCTGACTCCCTGTCACCTGACTTGAATGCTTCCTTCTTCTCATTTAGGAGGGCTTTGATGTTTTTGGTGACCCATGGCTTGCTGTTGGGGAAGCAGTGTATGAATTTTACTGGTACAGTGTTATCAACACAGAAGGTACTCTGTGATACAATCTGTGAGGCTATCAATGTCCTCTCCGTGCAGCTCATAAAGGGCCTCCAAGTCCATAGGCTCCAGACAGTCCTGCAGGCCTGCACTGGCCTCCTTTGACCACTCCTTCACTGTCCTGACAGTGGCTGGCTGTCTCTTCACCAGTGGTAGGTAGGTGGGTAGCCATGTTTCAGTAGAGAACATTAAACTGCACTTGCGAAATTCCCTGTTGTATCTGACTTGTGCCATAAGCTCATCCATCTTTTTGTACAGTGACCTCACATTGCCCATGATAATGAAAAAAATCACACAGGATGAAATGCATAGCATCATTTAATATCCTGAAAAATGTTCTGAGCTTTGGAGCATGGTCAGATCACTGAGGTGTCACAAATTTGCATCCAGCTGGATCTGTCTTATAGTTTTGTGTACCTTCAGTAAGTGGATTTATTTACATACTCTTCCATAGCCTGCAAACACACACAAACACACTGCATGACTGCTGAATACTACTGTTTACTGGCAATAAACAACATGTGATTTTGATGATGCATTAGCTTTATTTATTTATGAGTCTATTTGGTCCCCACAAAGAGATTAATAAGAGAGAAAAAAGAGACAATGTCAAATGCACATCACTGTTGAGCAGACAACATGGGTACATAATCTTAATAGTTTTTCATTTCATATAGTTTAAGAAATGCTCCAAAGATGGTCCCTATTTGGGCTCTATTTCAGTTTCCTCTGCATAATTTCTACTATGAAACATTATACTAAGAAACATTCTACTAAGAGAAACATTATACCCTAACCTTCCCAAGGGACTGTGTATTCTAGACCTATTGGTTTGTCTGGACTACACATATACACTTGCTGATTAGAGTCACACATTGTTGACAACATTGTGGGCAACACTGTGCTGTGGAAGTTGTTGTGTAACTGTTTATGTGACAAAAAATTGTCTTGGATCTTGAAGCAATTCACACATTTTTCACACTTGCCTACGGTTGATATCTCTGAAGAATTAACTCGTATCTCAGTGTAATAATGTAAAACTCACATTGTTTTCAATATTTTAAATATTGTAATCCATCAACTGCTGCACTTCCTATGAGTTTTTATTTGTAATGCTGATTATGGCAACATATTAATGACAAAAAGCTTTTAGAGTCAACATTTCAGATGTCTGGTTCCCGTTACCACCTCCATGAACAAGTCTGACTTCCTCTAGGATGACTCATTTCACATAAAACCACTCTGACTGTTTACCAAATTTTTTGAATAAAAAATCAATATCAAAAATCTAATTTATACCATAAATGAAAACAAAATATAGCAGCCAAAAGAATTAAACGTTTTTCTAATTTGCGAAAAATACTGTCACCACTTCCAAGCCTAAAAATACTGAAGGGCTTGGTCAAATGCCTGAGTTTTGTTAAAAACAGCAAATAATAGGAAAATGATAAAAAGCTATTTTAAACGGGAAAATGTACTGTGAAATTATATTTTATTTTTAATCTAATACTTTCAAATTACGTTAAGGCTGGAAAAAGTCATTGGCACAGTTTGCAAAACTGTAACTAGGATCAGGCTGCGTCCCTAACCAGGTGTCAAGTTGAGCTGCAAGAAAACCTTTTTTTGTGAGATATTTTCCCCATCCTTTGTCATACATGTAGTTTTTGTACAATGTTTAAATAGGGATTTACACTAAAGTATGGCCAAAAGTATGCGGAGACCTGACCATCACACCTATGTAAGCTTGATGAACATACCATTCCAAAACCATGGGCTTTAATATGGAGTTTGCAACCCTTGGCAGCAGTAACAGCTACCACTCTCCTGGGAAGACTTTCCTCAAGATCTACAAAATTTTGGAGAATGTATATTGAAATTTGTGTCCATTCAGTCAAAAGGGCATCTGTCAAATCAGGCACTACTGTTGAACCCTGTCTCATGATCAGCTTCTCAGTTTATCCTAAAGGTGTTCAGCTGGGTTGAGGTCAGGGCTCTGTGCAGTACCTAACTTGTCAAATCATGTCTTTATGGACCTCCCAAACTCACAAAGCTGGAAAGTAAAGTGGCCCCTTATAGTCATGCATGAACACACCACAGCACAACACACAGTGTGAAATTCTTTCTCTGCATTTAACCCATTTACCAAGTGAAGCAGGGGGCTGCCACCACCAAGGGGCGCCCAGGGAGCAGTGTGTGGGGATGGTACCTTGCTCAAGGGTACCTCAGCGATGACACTAGCAGTTGGAATCGAACCCAGAAGCTTCTGATTGCAGGGTGAAGGCCCTAACCACTAGGCCACCAGCTGCCCCACAAGCATATAATTATCTAAAATGTATTTGTGCGCTGTAGAAACTAAGGGATCTAGCATAAACCTTGAAAAGAGTCCCAGACCATCATCCCTCCTCCACCAAAATTTATTACGGGCACTATGCATTCTGGTAGGTTGTATTCTCCTGGCATCTGCCAAACCCAGATTTGTCGATAGTGAAACCAAAGGACAATTTGTCGCCCCAGAGTGACAATTAATGAGTCGCTCCAGAGAACAAGTTTCCACTGTTCCTTACTCCAGTAGAGGTGTGCTTTACACTACCTCAGCCATCACTTGGCATGGCACATAGTGATCTTAGGCTTGTGAAGTTTGAAATCGGGCCTTATTTAAACGGAAATATGAAACAGGAATTATGTACCCACAGCCATGGCGAAATACCACCACATCAGCAAAATTCATTGTATTTCTTACTCTGGCAGAATACTGTTCCTGTAGCTCAACATATCTGTGGAGACGTTCCAGTGTCAGTAGCTTATTGTCTTGATCCTCTAAACCACAACAGAAATACAAACTGGCATACCTAAAGGAATAAGAGTCAAATGTCACCAGACACACAACATTCAGATAAAACACTGTGGGGATAAAAGTTAATGTAATTCCAGGAGTTAATAATAAAAACTCCCTTTCAAGCAGACCAGCCTTCAGTGTAATGCCAGTTTAAGTGTATGATGCGCAGTGGTGTTGTTGGGGTTTTTACATTTGAGAGTGGTTTGGCAACCAAAAATATGCAGCCAAGAGTGGCTCTGTTGGGAGAAACTCACCAATGATGAAGGACTTCAACAGGGGTATCACACTGGATTCCTTCTGGACCACAGCTCTGCAGAGAGTAATGTTGGTGGCCTAGTGGTTAGGGAGTTGCCCTGGGGTTAAGAAGGTTGTGGGTTTGAATCTCAGGACTGCTAGTGGAACCACTGAGTTACCCTTGAGCCAGGTACCGTCCCCACTCACTGCTCCCCAGGCGCCGCGCCAGTGGCTGCCCAGTGCTTCACTTGGTGAATGGGTTAAATGCAGAGAAAGAATTTCACACTGTGCTGTACTGTGGTGTGTTCATGCGTGACTATAAGGGGCCACTTTACTTTACTTCTCTTCAGACGTTAAACGGTAAATTTAATGTATGAAGTCCTTGCCAATTAGCTAATTTAAGCAAGCGTGATAAATGAGAAAAAAACGCTAAAATGAACTCAGTTTGATAACCCTGGACTAGAGAATGGGTCACACAAATTGTGCATCATTAGAGAAGCCACAAGGTGGAGCTATAAGGTGAAGCATCACAGAGACTGTAGCTCAGAGCCGAAAGACATGAATGGTGAAAAGCACGGCCTAAGGGGCTAAGAGAATTCATGTAACGTCTCCAAAGAAGACCCAGGACAGCATGTGGAGAATTCATGTGTCAAGATGACTCAACCCAGTCTCTGGACACTGGAGATTTACCCATTAGAGATAATTATTGTACGGGCATGAGCAATAAACGGAAGGCGAGCTTGTTGATTATTAGTAGTTAATTACCCTTTAGCTATGAGACTTAAACGACGTGTGTGTGTGTGAGAGAGAGAAAGACATAGAGAGAGAAAGACAGAGAGACAGACACACAGACAGAGAGGGAGAGAGAGACACAGACAGAGAGAGAGGGAGAGAGAGAAAGACATAGAGAGAGAAAGAGAGAGAGAGTGAGGGAGAGAGGAGGGAGTGAGAGACAGAGAGACAGACACACAGACAGAGAGGGAGAGAGAGTCAGAGACAGAGAAAGACACACACACAGACAGAGAGAGAGAGAGAGAGAGACATTAGTGTACACTGCAACACTGGTTTCACAAGCCAGAATTAATTACATTTTTTAACCACCAATACATTATTGCTTTTGTAAAAC